>PISX010005103.1:58140-112034 GCA_004024625.1 Mellivora capensis | reverse complement strand
GATGGCCCCACGCTAGGAGGAAGGAGCACCCACTGAACCCCACAATGGTCCCTAAACCTCAGAAGTAGTACAGTCAGGGCGTCTGGGTGGCTCAGTCGTTTAAGCATCTGACTCTTATTTCAGCTCAAGTCATGATCTCAGGGCTGTGAGATGGAGCCCCACGTTGGGCTCCTTCTCTCTCCTCCCTCTGCCCTGCCTCCCCTCTCAAAGAAAAAAAAAATAAAAAAGTAGTGCACTTCATTCCCACTCATATTTCATTGACAAGTCTGGTGTCACTGGGGCAGGAAACGTAATCCTCTCCAAAGGGTGGCAGAGAGAAGTGGCACGTTTTGACAATTCAATCTCCCCCAGTCTTTGAAGTCTTTATTAGAGCATCAATCCATCTCAGAACACAGCAGCCTGTCCCTTCTGCTCTCAGTCCCTCCTTACCACCCCATTCTTCCCATTCCCTATCAGTCCCCTCCCAGAAATAACCACGATAAAAAAGCTTTATTGAACACTTCCTAGGTGCTGATTTGACTTCTATCAGCCCAGGACAGATTTGCGCCTTAGAGAAGCTAAATAACCTGTCTTCACTTCCTTCTTCCGGTCCTCTAGGTTAGAACCATCACTTCCACTATTAGGGGAACCACAGGAGAACCAGGCAGAATCGAGAGCCCCGGCTGGGGACATGAATGCGTGGTAACAGCAGCCGGCGTGGGGTGGGAGTTACGTCCCGAAACACTTGGCGGCTGGGCCTATCGGGTCTCAACCAGAGGGGAGTGTCTCCTAAGTGACATTCGGCAGTGGCTGCAGATATTTCTGTCATCTTGAGTAGAGGCCAGGGATGTCACAGTGCGCAGGACACTCCCCGCCCCCCAACAGAAAATTTCCCAGTCCCCAGTGTCAATAGTGCCGAGGCTGAGGGACCCCAGGCCCGGGACAGGGAGGGCGTGTCCGGCAATGGCCTTGCAGGTTTCCCTGGTCGGTTCTCTCCTATTCGCCAGAGTTCCCACTTCAGACCCTCTCCGTGCTCTTCAAACTCTTATCCCAACTGCCTCCTCCGTCAGACTCCACTCTCTCCCTCCCTGCTTTCAACTACACTGAACTTTCCAGTCTTCCAGATGCCATGAGCGCCTCACCTAAAAGCCCTCGCACACCAGCTCTTACCTCGACGCTCCCCCTCTCCCAACTGCCATCCTCCCTTGAGTTTCAGCTTCTCGTCTCTTCAAGGAGGCTGGTCGGTCAGCCCTTGACTAGATCGGGCCCCTCTTCTCCATGTCCCACACGGCACGTCCTAACAGAACGCGCACCACACTAATACTACGTGTTTAAACTGGCCAGTTTCCCTAAGCCACGAGAGCGAGGTCCACCTTCCTCATCTTCACCACAGTATCCCCGAGACCTATGAAGTGTAAGATACGGAATATTTCCACAGGTCTATTTCCATCTGGATCTTCTCATATGCGCAGAGTCAACATAGCCCAAACAAAACTCACCATTTTTTTCCTACCTCACCACCACTGGCACAAACCTACCCTTTTACACATAATTTTTACCTCAGTGAATGGCACGGCCATCCACCAACTGCCCCAGCCACCCCCGACTCCTCCCCTTCCCTCACACCCCCAGCGACTCATTCAGGAAGTGAGTCCCTTCTGCCTGGGTTTCCCTCAAATCCATGCACTTTTTTTTAAGATTTTTATCCATTTATTTGACAGAGACACAGTGAGAAAGGGAACACAAGCAGGGGGAGTGGGAGAGGGAGAAGCAGGCTTCCTGCCGAGCAGGGAGCTCGATTTGGGGCTCAATCCCAAGACCCTGGGATCATGACCTGAGCCGAAGGCAGACGCTGAATGACTGAGCCACTCAGGCGCCCCAAATCCATGCACCTCTTTTGGGCTTTTGTCTCAGACACGATAGTTTTAGCCACTGACTGATTCTGTGACTCTTAATTCCCTTGGACATGTTATTTAGTTCCTCTAAGCCTTAAATACCCCATGGGATAATAAATGCCAGGTCAGCACCTACTAAGTGTTTAGTCAATGCTATCTACTATTATTTTTCCGGGCCCACTGCCATCGCCTCAGGAATATCATTGTTTCTAGCCCAGGTTGCTGCCACAACCTGTTATCCTTGCTTCTAGTCTGGCCAGCACTCCAGTCTAGTCTAACAATGCATGCAGCCAGAATCTTCCAAAAATGCAAATGAGACCACGTCCCCCACCTGCTTAAAATCCTCTGATGGCTCTCCACTGCCTCCAGGATAAGGCTCAAACTCCCCGGCTTGGCACAGCACACCTTTATCCTCTAGCCCCTCAGACACTCCAGTGCCTTCTTGTCCCTTCTCAGGCCACACCCCTTGCTCCAGTCACACAGAACAACGTTCACGAACAAGCCTGGCTCTCACAAGTAGTTCCTTCACTGCTGCTCCCTCAGTCCGTGTGGAAATTGCCAGATGTCCCCAAGTTCCACTGTTAAGACTATAGGCAACTTGAGGGACCTTCCTAATTCGCTGTGCTGGTCCCGGTGCCGAGCAGGATCTGGGTCACAGGAACACGAAATGAGTAATAAGCCATACTGAAAGGAACTCCCATACTTTATTTCGAAGAGGAAAGAAAGCAAATGAGTTTCGCGTTGGGAAGGTATGTCGTGAGATGATCCCCGTATCCCGAATCCTGTAAGGACCTGAAATCTTCCTAATAGCACTAATTTCCCTTTTAGGGAACGGATTTGTGCACATTCTGGCAAACAAGCACCAACTAGGCATTTGTCTGCTGATGGCAATTTAAATCAGTCGCTAGATTCAGCTCGCCTTCCTCTGGCCTCAAGACTACATTCAACAATGGGGCGCCTGGGTGGCTCAGTGGGTTAAAGCCTCTGCTTTCGGCTCAGGTCATGATCCCCGAGCTCTGCGGGGAGCCTGCTTCCTCCTCTCTCTGCCTACTTGTGATCTCCGTCAAATAAATAAAATCTTTAAAAAAAAAAAAGGTCACAAAACGTGTCAAGGGTTGTGTGGACACAGAACAGGCTTCTCCCTTGGCTCTAATGCTCCTCTTGCTTTTTTGTTTTCATTTTAAAATGCTATCCCTGGTATTTCCATGTCAGCCACCCCCTCGCCCCAGGAGCTCCTCATTCGGGTGTATATGCCTCACCTCTGGATCAGACAGCCTATGCAGTGTCCCCCTGAAAGTCGCGCAGTGTGGCCCAGTCCGCACCCGCCCTGCAGGGGCCTCGAGCTCATGTGTTTCACTCACCTGAACGGTCTTAGCCGTAAGGACCTGACCTTTTGAAAATGTGGGCTAGCAAGCTCTTTGTGGCCAAGGTTTCTTCGGTATCCCTCCAAGGAACAGAACCTGAGGGCCACAGACCAGCAGCTGCCATGAGGCTCGTCAGAGCGAATGTACAATGTTGCACTTTTGTAGCTCTGGTAAGCTCATGAGCTTTTCAGGGAGGGCTGTCATCCTCCTCCCAATTTAAGAACCACTGCTAGAGGCCTCAGCAGATGTGAGGCAGATAAGTGATTAACGCACATGTATTTTGTGACAAACCCTCAGTACCCCGTGAACTAGACCCAATGTAAAACACAAATTAGAACCCTGCACCTAGCAGCTCTGTGTCAGCTCACCCTTTGAAATCTCTCCAGCAACAAAGGTGAACAAAATGATAGCCCTGTGGGCTCAAAAGAGTTCAGTACAGACTTGTGCCTAGAGAGAAGGCTTACCTTAAATCACTCTAGACATGCACATATGATAGTCTCTAATTCTCAAGTGCTCTAGTTGGGGAAATTCCACTTGGCCTACCTAGCTAGCTCAAGGCGAAAAAACATTCTGCGAAATCTTGAGGTTCCCTTCAAGGACTGGGAACCTAGAAATGAAATACAACACTCTAACAGGTGACTGGAGGAAAATATCAAAAGTCGCTGTTGATTTTAATTAAGTACATAACTTCTTTTGCAAAATCTATTCTCTGTCCCCAAACCAGACTACAGATTATACATAAAAACAGAAAGTGAGATTTTACAATATACAAATTTCCCCAATCATGACACAAGATGGCAAAATGAAAAATATTTAATACACAAGAAAGCATAACAGAATCAAAAGGTATTAAAAGCATTATTACATAGTGCAAAACCCAGAAAGATACAGAACCATTAATTTATTGGTGCTTAAAAGGACTGGGCAAAAAAACACATAAAAATTTCTCCTTTCCTCCTTTATTGAGCTGGGCCACTATTCAAACGGTTACCCGGCATTGCTTTTTTCTGTCCACTTTATGAAACCACATTTGCTACATGTTGATTATGCTTACCTGACCAGATATGTTATTTGGAAAATCACATGTTTTCTGTGTATTGGCCGTGCATTTTAGGCCACACCTACTCAAGTGCAAGTAGAACATTTTTGTCCATCCAGACCACAGAGCAGCTGTATCTACTCTCCAAATTTACACACACTTCTCTCAGAACCTAGAGACAGAACTCTTTCCTAGTCAGGAGCTTCAGACCAAGAAAGGCTGAATGAGTCACAGGCATATATACGAGGAGGCCACGTGGGCTCTGCTAGGCAGGCACTAAGGGGAGCTTGTGCTCAGCTTCCAGGACATGAGGTATTCTGAATATATACCCCAGAAAGTGGTCTAGCCATTTCCAACACATCATTCAAGGCAATGTATCTAGGTTGAGCTGCTCTAGCATCCTTAATCTCCGTAACAAACTATGAGGTAGAAAGGGTAGTACGTGTGTTAACAGGTGAAAAAAATGAGGCTTAAAAAGGGGACAACTGGGACTGCAGCTGGTGAAGGAGCTTACTCCTTAGCTCTATCCCAAAAGCACTTACCAGTGCTTGCCTGTAGACTAAAGACAGAGTCCTACCCAGAAGCTGCTCACAACTGCTACCTTGCCAAGTACGGAGGAGGCCAGAAACATTTCATTCCCCTTTCAAAACCTTTTCTGTTATTTTTTAAAGGAGAAAAGAAAAAAACCAAAGGAGATGTTTTGGTTATTTTGAAAGGAAGGGGAAAAACGAGGCAAATCATAGGGGGAAGGCTGGCCTCCGTTTCTTAGTGCTGAGACAACAGGAGAGCTCATTCCCCTGCTGCCCCATCATGGACACAAAGGAAGTCACAACTGCAAGTCTTGACTACAAGATTTTTTGTTTTTGTTTTTGTTTTTAAGGTTTTATTTTTATTTATTTGACAGAGATCACAAGCAGGCGGGGTGGGGGGGGGAGGAAGCAGGCTCCCTGCTGAGCGGAGAGCCCAATGAGGGGCTCGATCCCAAGACCCTGGGATCATGACCAGAGCCGAAGGCAGAGGCTTAACCCACTGAGCCACCTAGGTGCCCTAACTACAAGTTTTTTATTAGACAGTAGCTCTGATTTCACAGCTTCCCTTCCTTACTGCTAGAATCCACCACCTACCCCTGGAGAAGAAATATTCCCCAGAACTGACGGGAAAAGAGGAACCTTATCTAAATATACAGTCGTTCCAACCGTCTGGGGGGTGATACAGAAAGCCTTTGGTATAAAAGCAATATGCCAAAGTAGATCACTTTGAACTCTGAGGAAAAAAGAGCAACAGTAAGGGAAGAAGGAAGGATAAAGGTATGACATCAAAGTAGTTACTGTTAAAAAAAAAAAATGCCTTAAGACATCAGGTGCTCTAATAGTCAGTATCATAGTGATAATGTCCATTTTCAAAAGAGCGTGTGCCAAATCATAGCAAGAACTCTGAGAAAAGAATTGCTCTGACAGCACTTTTTGACCCTTTTTAAAATCCTTGACCCATTCTCGCCCAAGAAATGAGGACTCTTGCTCGCTGTCCTATGCTCCCAGAAGACACAAGCAAAGGATCCTGGGTAGAGGAAAACCACCTGCAGCAGCAGCGGCAGCCTGGACCTCAGATAAGCAACCAACGAGGACCAGCTACCACTGTCTGCAGTCACACAAACCTGCCACATTTTCAGTCATCCGAAAGCCTCTGACAGAGGGAACGTAAACCCGACGGTTTTCCTTTGACAATGAATAATGGTGCTACTTGGGATTGCACACTCCTACCGAAAGATCTCAGGATGCTTGGGGGACACTCTCCCACAGGAGAGAGGGGATTGGTGGCTCCTGTAAAGGAAGAATGTTGCCATGGCGACCGAGGAAAGCGCCGTCCATGGACAGGATGTCGCAAAGCAATCTGGAAAAACTGTCCCCAGATTGGGTCAGGGAGTCACCTCAACCACTACCTCAGACACTCACTTCCAGTTTAGCTTTAGGTCCTCAGTCTCTCTCCTCAGACGCCAACCTACGACTCCCCTCATCACCCTCTGGGATGCCTACGGCAGTGCAAAATTCCAGACATTTGTAAACATTGTACGTTTCACTTTTGGCACAGGGGAGCGCTTATAAGTTCTTTATGTCTGAAGTGAAGATTCGAAACACAGCGAGTTCCTATTCTGTGCCCACTTTCAGCAGAGGCACTGGCAGTCTTGATACTCTATGTACATACACACACCCATGAATGAAGAGAACCATCAAACTAAATTCTTGAGGACATCCATCAACAATTTAAGTAGATACTTGGCTAAATGGAAAACAACGGCTTCACAGTATCTAAAGGCATACTTTCAGGTCATATGACTCTGTGTGGGGGGAAAAACCCCAAATATCTGGTTAACAAATGTCCTCCTCTCTGAAGAGAACCAAGAGATAACACTCCAACAGCTCTGCAGAACCCAAGATCTAACATTCACCAATTTCTAACATTCTAACCCATTTCTAACATTCACCAATTTCTCATCAAAGACTGTTCAAAGGAGTCAATGACGCACTGAACTGACATTTTTTTAAATGCCACAGATTATCCTGACCTTTAAAAATAAAATTTTTACAAATTACCCACAAAGCATTATATACACCTAAATATACCTAAATTATTATTAAAACACAATCACGTATTTCAAGTGCTTGGCAGTGATCCCACCTTGTATTAGCAAAGTTCATGGCAGTTTGTAGGCTGGCCGGCTGACGCTGATCCATTGTTCAAGCCTAGGATTGCTACCCTCTGACACTCCGTAGGTGGGCTCTGGGAAAACGGCATCTGAAGGCTTGGTCTTAAGATTTTTATAAAGTCTGATTTAAGTATCTGATACAAAAACATAGCAAATATTCTAAGTACGGTGCAAGAACAGTGAGTTAATGAGACAGGAGACATTCTGATCTGTAACCTAGAAATTCACGGTTTCTGAGGATATGTTCATTGTTTTTGCAGGGAACTTTTCGTCCAGGATAACATGATCATAAATATTAAAGGATAATTAAAATAAGAAATTACGCACTGGGGCACCTGGCTGGCTCAGTCAGTATAGAGTGTGCGACTCCTGATCTCAAACTCCACATTGAGTGTTGAGATTACTTAACAAAAAAAAAGAAAGAAAGAAAGAAAGAAAGAAAGAAAGAAAGAAAGAAAGAAAGAAAGAAAAGTAAAGAATCTAGCACTTATGTGGGATGATCTCCTTAATCCTAAGTCTATAGCATGACATAGCAGAAACAGTCAACTAACTCTTCAGGTACCTATTTCAACGGAGCCTTTCCTCACGATCAAGATTTCAACTCAAGCAGCTGAGAATGAAAGAGAAAAAGAAACAGATCAGATGGGCTGCTGGAAAAGAGGGGCAAACTGGCACCGTCTCCGGAAACCAGAGCCCTGGTTCACTCTGACTACAACTAAAAGGTAATGGTAGTGTGGAGGAAGCAAGAGTTTATCTTGTAGAAGTAAAACTATGAAGACTTCACATACAAATCATGGGTTGCTTTCATGGCAGTGAGTAAAATACATGTGTACCGCAGCGGCCTTGAAAACAAAATCAAAGAGGAATCAAGATGGTGTAAAGTCTCTTGCAGGTAAAGAATTGCTCTGATAGCACTATTTGGCTCTTTGTAGGATCCTCGACCCATTCTACCTCAAGAAATGCAGAATCCTCCTTGCTGTCCTACACTCCCAGGAGACACGAAGGAAGGATTCTGGGTGAAGGAAAACAATATGCAGCGGCAGCGGCAGCCTGGCCTGGGCCTCAGATAAGCAAAGGACTATCAGCTCTTTCTCTGTAACAGCTGCAGTCACTCACAGGGCTCTTGCTAGGGGGACAGTAAACCCAAGTATTGGGTTTATTCTAAATTTGCAGCTCAAACACACAGCTTGCAAAAATTTAGTGGTAACGGGGACAGTAAAAAACTCAGGTGAGCAAGGATAGAGAAGGAAAGCTGAGTAGCAGAAGAGGGTCCTGTGACAGTCGAGGATGTACCAAAATTAGCATCAAATATCTACAAAGGCAAATAAAATTTTTAAAGTTTTTTCTTAAGTTTTCTAAAAAAAAAAAAACCTGCAGCTTTATGTAAGAAGAATCAGAGGGCACAAATGCACATCCCCTACTCTCCCTGTCCCTCTTTTAGGTCATCATCTGCAAAAGCTCCTAACTGGCAAAAATCAGACAAAATTGAGGGCCATCACACTATTCTGAAAAGAGGAGCACTAGGGAGAACATAGGGAAGACAGACATTTAACTTGTTCATTCACTATGGCCTAACAAAACAATGTGGTCCAAGGACCCATTCTGCTTCGAGGGGAAAACCCTTGTCCCTGATACTTAGAGCAAGAGACCTGGGCTTCCTTCCCTGAAAAGGAACAATACTGGAGAAAGGGGTTCAGGTTCCTCTGAACCTTCATCTGTCCTCTCCCTGTGGGAGGAGTAACTTATCTGATTATATAAGACTGACATTTTCTGGAGCAAATAATACAGTATATGTTAATTGAAAGAAAGAAAAAGAAAGAAAGAAAGAAAGAGAAAGAAAGAAGGAAGGAAGAGAAAGAAAGGTTGATATTTAATCAGCCTTTTCTCTTTGGGAAGAAAGTGTTAATAGGGAAGTCTTACTTTGGCTGCAAGTCATATTCTGCAAGATTTCAATGATTAGCACCTTGAACCCAAATTCCACAAGCATCACCCTTCAAATATTTAACAAATAATGAGAAGAAAGTGAGCATGGTTTTGGGACTTACTACAAGTGACTCGGGTTCTAGTAACAGCGGCATCACTAGCTTTGACTCTCGGCTGTCGTTTAACCTTTTAGCCTCAAGTGCAAAATAACAGGGGCTGGGTTTAAGAGTGCATCCTAGTTTTAAACTTCTAGAACTTTTAACAAAACTCCCCCTCAAGAAAACAAATATGATGCTAAAAGCGATCTTGATTGTTGTACTTCTTGTAACTGGTAAAACCCTTTTCTAGGGCAGGGCTTCCCAAAGTATGGTCTGTAGACCACTTAACCAGCTTCCAGAACACGCGTTCTAATGGAAAGAAACCCCTTCGTGGAGGGGAAATGGTGCTACTGTTTGAATTCGTTTTTTTTTTTTTTTTTTTTTTTTTTTTTTTTTTTTTGACTTGGGTTTTTCTTAAGCAACCCAGGTGATTTTTATGATCCATAAATTTGTTAATTCTAGTAGGCTATGATCTTCAAAATCTCATATGCAAACCCCTGAGCATACGTCGAGATTTTTTCAATGGGGAAGGCAGACAGGGATATATATAAGGACATCAGCTTAAAGATCTTCAATTTCCATATGCATTGCCCCAAGATTTATGTGCTCATATAAGGCTCCTTCAGACCTAACATTTTAAATTATTTTCACTTTCACAACTGCCATACTCTGTATTTCCAAAAGGAAGGCTCACTCACACCCATCTAGAATCTTACTACTGGGCATTGCCTCAGATTGTAAAAAACCTCTAGAGGCATCAAACAAAAGAACAACAATAAGGGGGAAAAAAAAAAAAAAAGCCAGAGAATTTTCAAGGGACAATGAGGACAGAGTAAAGCAAAGAGAGCTTAGATTAAAAATTCTGTACCTCATCTATCTTAGAACTGTAATTGAGAAGGATGTGCCAGAAATGTGTTAATGCTTTTATTTGAACTAAAGTCAAACATTTTCTGACTGAAAATGGAATCTGATTTGGCTGGTGAGTTTTAAAATGAGAGCAGGCTTTGCTACTTTATATGACAGGACTTTTCCTATAAATTTAATCAGCTAAATCTACAACTCCAAGACTTTGAGAAAAATATTTTTAAGGCACATATACAATATACTGGATAGGGTATCCTTTGTTAAGTACTTAAATTTATTTTTAAAATTTAGATGTCACATTAAACATGTGCAAAAGGAAAACTACCCTAGAATGAGAGCCATGAAATGGAGGAGAAACTGGTTGGGAAGGGTTACAAGAGACAGAAACCATCCCCTTGGAGTAGCTTGTTTTAGGTTGGGTACTCAGGTGTCTACAACTCACCAGAAGGGAACACTCTGTTTGCTAATCATACCCTAAGGTGTAAAATGTGCGATAGGTTACATATAGTTTTTCAAAATTCTTTCAGGGATATGTTAGCAAAAATGCTCAGTGTTCTAGGCACACATGGAAGAAATCTCTTGTTTTTCAAGACTTTTCTTTGGGCTTATCCAAACTGCGTGGCCCGATCGCAACCATAAAGCGATTTAAGGCATTTCACAACCGGACTAATCAAATTACTTGGTTTTGTTTTTTTTTTTTCACTGTTAGCTCTAATACTTTTCTAACAGCCACCTTGGATCTGGGTGCCTAAAACCATTCCCTAAGAGAAAAAAAGGTTAGGGAATAAAATTAATTGAAGAAAGAGTAAATCTTCAAGTAAATCTTCAAGTAAGTGAATGAATTAAAGTACTTTTGTTTGTACTGGCAGTTGCTTCTCCCAGATCCTCATCTTTAGAGAGAGAATGAAGTGGTTAACGTATCTTTTCATGTTAATGGGAGTCCGTCCCCCAAATTGATAATCTAGTTCTAAAGAACTCACTGTCAAATTCCCTCTACCTGTAGAAGCAAAAATGTGACAGAGATGTTTACATAAATAAATAAACAGATACAGTGGGTTATGCTGAGATGCTCAATACTGACATTTTGATATACACCTGGCCCTGTTAATATTTCTCTCCCATTCACTGAGTCAGCTACGCTATGAAAACCTTAATAACCAACTGAATCTCTTTCTTGCATATAGGGCAGGAAGCCCCAGCCTTCTTTAATCTTCTGGCACAGTGAAAACAAGTGACAAGATGCCCTGTCCTCCCATGAATAATGTTCCCGTCTCGTGGTCTCTTCTCACACAGACTACACGGCTTCAAGAGATTCCGGCAATCCTCCATGTTTTCTGTATCTGTTCTCTGTTCAAAAAGGTTATCTGATTGCTCTCCCATGCTTGATATTGTTTCTTGGCTTTCAGAACTGTGGGCCAAATCCAAGAATTCCACCGAGTTGCAGGGATCAAAAAGTCTGGGGTTTTTTTCTTCCTTTGTACATACATCTTTAGGTCTCACAACTGGAGCTGATATGGTTCTTCGGCAATCAGGGACATCAATTCCTTCATTTTCCTTCTTTTCAGGTATGGCAGTGATATCAGACGTGGAGAGAGAATGGGTTAACTTAGAACAATCCGAATACCAATCCTTCCTCAACGCCCAGCAACGAAAACAGTACCTCTTGCTTGGAGAATTAAATTTCTTGCACTCAGTACATTGCCACTCATCCTACAACGACAAGTGCAGCCAATGAATACCCATGCAGTAACGAACATGCAGCTCAGAAAAAGGGAGAGTGGGCCACATCTCATCATCTCACCAAGCCAGGGAGAGTCCAGACATTCCACGTGAGCGATCTAACCTCACATCTGAACACATTCCACATCCACACGTAAGAAAGTCTACAGAAGTTTTACGATGATGGTGATGCAATTGGCACTTCAAGTCAGAATTTGATCCAGCTATCTTTAAGAAAGTTAATTCATCATTTTGGCATTCTATCTAGTCTGGGTGGAATTTACATTGCTTGGTTTTCCCTGCTGCCTTCTTTTAAGTTCATTTCTCATTGTACAACTTACTCTCTTATTGAGCAAGAGGCTAAGAATGAAGAAAAAAAAAACACCTGCATTCCCTCCCACCAATTAAGAAATGTTATAAAATCTGGCAAAAAGGAAGCTTAAATTAAAATGAGGTTTGAAAATTACTATATTACTCATGCTCTCTCCCTGGTCTCAGGATTAGAGGTCATTTACCGTATGCCTAAACCCTACCCTCTGAAAAATGAATGTTCTCATCCTTGAATGCTGGTAACTTTTTTCCTACTTCTCCATATTCAAATTAGGAGATACTAGAGTTCAATGAATTTTAAATGCCTTGCTTAATGCAAAGGTAGTTACTTGGAACAAGTCAAGAGTATTTAATGTGGATAATTGCCTGGCTTTGACAGGATCAATGATTTGACACAGGCAATCTTGATTACTTTCAGAATGAAGGCCGCACACTTCACATTTAGAAGGCATAATTCAACTGCCTAAGCCAAGAGGCAGGGACATGACCATTTATTAAACTGGGTGGTCTTCAGAGAGCATCAAAACATTCTTGCCGGTTTAAGATCCTCAGATCACATCTAAAATGCTATACAGAATCTCAGAGGGACTTCATAAACACTTGGAATTCATAACTGATGGTGTGTCATAATCTAATTGGCACTTTTTCTTTAATAGTACATAAAATAATAGGGCTTATTAAATTAAATGGCATCTTTGATTTGATGAAATATAGTCTATTTGCTTAATAGGTTTTCTGGGCCCAAGTAGCCACAGAAGTCTGATTAAGATGGAAACACTTATCTCTGCTATTTGTATTATGGTCAAGAACACTTAATAGACCAATATATTCCACTTTATTACTTAGCTACGCACAGACAGCTAATTTGCAATGCATTATCATAATGGTCAACAGTGACAGGCTGGGAGTTGGGGGGAGCCTCAATACCAGAGACAACCTCCAACTTTTCTATCCCCAAGCAGCAAACTATAAAATCCCCTCCCCTCTCCTTCCCCCACCACCCTTCTTCCCAGCAGGTGAGCTGAATATAGCACTGGAAGAAAAATGGGGAACTTGCATGAAAAGAAAAGCAAAACTATGTCTGAGTCTACACCTCAGCTGTCACATTTGGTGACAAATCCACACCTAATACCTAACAGCTTAATACTCTATCTGCATTTACTAGCCCTCGTTAGAGTAAACCTAGGTGGAAATTGGGCCAATTCCCTTTGGTTTGTTTTTAAGAAAGCAGTGAAAATGTGATCTTTATTCTTGACAAGGAATTTGAGATAGGTTACAGGTCTAGCTTTAGGATTATGGAGGGCTGTTTAGTGGGGAAAGTAGTGTAGGAATATTTTAAATAACTCCTGTGTATCCACTGCATCGTATCCAAAGAATTTTGTTAGCAGGAAGAAAGGCACACAGACGAGCATTTAAGTCACCCCTTTCAAGGTGGGGAGAGGATTAGGTCAACTCATCCTCTTCTCCAAATTCCAATAAAAACCTCTAACAAGATATAAAGAAGCCAACATGTCTTAACACCAAGGAAAGCAAGACAGAAACGGGGGAAATGGCCTTCTTCAACACAAGGGCACTGCCGAACGTTCACACTGAAAGCTGCAAGTGGCGGGAAACAGCTTTTTTACTAGCTACTCATACCTCAGAGGTAACTTCTACATCAGTATCGTCACTTAGGGACTTAGAGTCCTCAAGGTCATCATTTTTTCCCGCTTCAATCACCTGCAAGGGCAAAGACATCTCATTAGTAAGGTTTACCTAGTTTAGATGAGGCAAGAGAACAAGAGAGCAAGAGAGACAGAAGAGCTTTGATTTAAAGCTCACATTCTGCCTCCATCACTATCACTTGAAAAGAAAATGGCTTACTATGACTCTGTGTATGCCCAGCAGGCAGCTCAGTAGAAGAAATGACTGGAAAGTGCCCAGAAGGGCCACCAAATACAAGAGGGCACCCAAATGTATGACCTTAATGAAAATAAATAGGATCAGAGCAGAAAAGCTACAAATCATTAAATGTGGAAATTTTTTATCTTGGAAATTTAGGCAGACATTTACAAGAGTAAGGACTGCATGAGAAAATGAAGTGAAAAGCACTACATAAAATAAGGAACTGAGATGTGAAGAATGAAAAAGTAGTTTATGAAAAGTAAATTTCGTATTCAAAAGTAAAACTAGTTATGTGCACTCTGGCTGTCCTATAAAAACATGCCCGTTGGGGCACCTGGGTGGCTCAGTCAGTTAAACGTCTGCCTTCGGCTCAGGTCATAATCCCAGGGTCCTGGGTTTGAGCCCCACATTGGGCTCCTTGCTCAACGGGAAGCCTGCTTCTCCCTCTCCCACTCCCCCTGCTTGTGTTCCCTTCTCTCGCTCTGTCAAATAAATATTTTAAAAAATAAAATAAAATTTTAAAAATTAAAACCCTATTTTGTGATCTAGTAAATGGAATAAAATCAATTATAATTAGGAACCTCATTATGGCAACTTCCTCACAAAAGTTCAAGTATTTTAAGTTCCATGTCTGTCAATGGAAGTTTCCAAATGTCACCTTTGTCTTCATTCCAGCAACTTACAGTCCCTTCTGATGCTACGCATACAACTAGTCTAGCAGGACCCAAGCATCAATCTGCCTATAAACATACCAGGATATCCTTCAGGAATCCAAATTACTATGAAAATCCCGCAAATTAAAAAGATGACTGTACTTAGATCTGTGTTTTGTTATATTTACTCAATAGATGTTTACTGAGAATCCTGTCAGTATCAGGCATTGAATCTGCAGTCCAATCTCTTTTGAGACTTGAACACATGCTTTTAGGACTCTTGGTATGCTCACACTGTGTGTATTCAGAGTTCTAACTCTCTCTCTTCTTCCCTCTTATTTAAACTCCAACTATGTAAGAAGAGCTCACCTGCCTACTTCCATTTAGATATGAATGACTGTGGAAGACATTGAGACATCCAAAAAGTAAGAATTTTTTCCCTGCAGACTTCCATGGCCACTTAGAACTTTGCCTTGTTAGCAAAGTAAGGTCTCCAGAAGCAAAAAATCCACAGTGAGAGATTAGACAAGGAGAAAAGGGCAGCTTCTTGCTTCTAAGGAAGGAGTTTTATCCATGCAGTCCTATCTTATTTTTAAGGGAGTGTTGGTTAATGTAATATGAACCTGAAAACCGGATAGAGAAAAACATTAGAAAATAAAAGAGGGGGATTATGTGACTCATCTGTGGTACCAAGGGACAGGACACCAGATCTGAACGATTATACTATGTGCACATAAATACAACCAACGTGAAATTTTCCCAACATACCCTTTTGTCTCTCACTTTCCCTACTTCTTCACTTGTTTCTTCAGTGTCTGCAGCTTCAACTTTTATTCCCACACCAAACTGCTCTGATACAGACTCATTCAAAAACCACAAGTCATCTGTGGTATCTGAAACAATGGCAGTACCTATATCCTAGTAGAAAAAAACAAATGTGAGTTTTTGTAGTCAGAGGCTTATCGGTGACATTGAACCAACAGAAATGAACCCAAAACTCTTATCTTCACACACCTCCAAAGAACAGCTAGCCTTTCTTCGGCGGGTATATCTATTCATTCAACAGATATCTACTTGGCACCTACTACATATGAACTAATGAGTGGATATAGGGAGCCTGGCAAGAAATTTTCTATCTTAACAGTTAATCGGGTATAACACCTAAGAAACAGTACCGAAAGCTTAAAAGCTAAAGACTCATAGTTGCTCAACTAAACAGAAGCCATTCTGAGAACCTAGAAAACAATTCTATTAACTGTAATATATTACTTCCTTTATGGTCAAATAATGTTTACTGAGGGATGCCTGGGTGGCTCAGTCAGTTAAGCAACCGACTCTGGATTTTGGCTCAGGGCATGATCTCTAGATCATGAAACTGAGCCCCACGTCTGGTTCTGCACTCAGCACAGAGTCTGCTTGAGATCTCTCTCTCCCTCTCCCTCCGCTCACTTGCTCTAAATAAAGAAAAGAAAATCTTTAAAAATAATAATGTTTATTGAAATATAAGAAATACTGATGATAATTAAAATCTCCTGTCCTGACTCTTTCTGAATTCTTAAACGACTTTAAATATGACTTTCTTTCGCATTCGTCTATGGATATGACATGCTTTTCTACACTATTCCTAAGAGAAAACTTACTGTTTTGCCATTATTTTATATCCATTCATTTACTGAGCAAAAATACTCCTTGAACTCCTATTACGTGTCAGATACGGTTCTAGGTACTAAGTAATAGAGTGATGAATAATGAGAAAGCCCTGGACTTACATTTCAGTAGGGGTAAAAAGGCAAGACACATAAACAAAATAGAATAACAGGTTTTCGAAGTGAGAAGTGAAAAAGAGACTGTAAGTAAGACAAAGGAACAGAACGTTTATGGTTTGAATTAGGGTATCACACCAGAAGTAATAAAAGTCGTTAAGAGTCTGGATATGTTTTGGATAAAGAGCTGAAAACCTGAATGTGGCATATGACAGAGAACGAAATTGATACCATCCCTTTAGATTTGGCTGGAAGGACTGGATAGAAGGGAGAGTCATGAAAAAGGAAAGGCTGTACAGGAATGTTTAGAAAAAATTAAAAATAAAACCCAGAGCAGGGTTTGAACACGTTCAATGTCCGATCATCTAAGCGGAGGTGGTGAGTAGGCAGCTGAGCACAGAAGCTGGGCATTTAGAGAAGAGGTCAGGGCTGCAGATACAGATTTGAGCAGCAGACGCACACAGATGGCGCTGAATGAGAATTCTTATAGAATGCACTGTGTGGTGAAGAGTAACCAAGAATGTTACTCTTTCAAAAACAAAATGGGGACCCCGGGGTGACTCAGTCGTTGGGCATCTGCCTTCAGCTCGGGTCATGATCCCAGGGTCCTGGGATCGAGCCCCGCTGCATGGGGCTCCCTGCTCCGCAGGAAGTTTATTCCTCCCTCTCTCACTCCCCCTGCTTGTGTTCCCTCTCTCACTGTCTCTCTCTCTGTCAAATAAATAAATAAATAAATAAAATCTTAAAAAAAAACACCAGAAAATTCCTCTTCCAATGTGACATTTACCTGATTTGTCTGTAAATCAGTCGAGCCATTACTTCTAGGTGTATAGTTGCTCCTCAGGTTTCCTAAAAACCACCAAGGCAGCCCAGCTACATCCCACTCCTCAAACCCAAGGTCCAGCTTAGATGTCTCATCTTGGGTCAAGGTTTTTACAAAGTCTTCACCTACAGCAGTCAAATGGAAAGGACAGTAACTATGTACACAACACTGAGAATCAAAACTCGCTTTGTAACACTTATAATCTCTTTACAAGACAGTTCAAAAGAAATTTCTACAGCCAATATATTGAAAGAAACAGAAATCAAATATGGCAGTCACAGAGCCCGGACCTCCTCTCAAATTCAGGCATCGTTCATTAACAAGGAATGACACTAGAAGCAGATGATCATTTATCAAGAAATCTAAACTCCGGGGCACCTGGGTGGCTCAGTGGGTTAAGCCTCTGCCTTCGGCTCAGGTCATGATCTCAGGGTCCTGGGACTGAGTCCCGAATCAGGTTCTCTGCTTGGCAGGGAGCCTGCTTCCTCCTCTCTCTCTCTGCCTGCCTCTCTGCCTACTTGTGATTTCTCTCTGTCAAATAAATAAATAAAATCTTAAATTAAAAAAAAAAGAAATCTAAACTCTGAAAACACCCAAACAATGACACTGTTCTAGGAGGATTTCAAAATGGTCATTTAGCACCATGTTAAACGTTCAGACCACAGCAATAACCAAAGAGAGACTTGCTCTCGTACATGATGCCTGATGGTGGCTTGATCCATGAACTGCAACAGTGGTAGCAGAGTGGCCGAACCTGAAGACAGAAGCAAGGCAGTCCAGACCAAATAGGCACTCACAAGGTTGTCAGGGCCATCTCATTGATACATATTTAGGGATGTTTCTCACGAGTTCATGTTTGGATGGCTAACAACCATTATAAAACACCAATGTCCTTTCTGGATCAATGGGCTCTTTTGGGGTTACCTAAGATCTAGAAATATTGCAAACCCCAAACATAAGAAGGGGCCACATATTCCAAGTAAAAGATCTCGTGTTGTACATCCAAGTGACATTCAAGGTGGTTACTAACATAAATTTGTTGCTACCACAACATCCCATCATCCAATCTTTTTTTGTTGTGCTCTCCTCTGTTCCTACTTTCTCACTCTCCTCTACCTCTTCCCGGTGCACCAGGCATTTCCATAGCAACCATGGGGGTGTTAAAATGTGTTGAGGTGCCCGTGCTTGAAAACTTGCAGTAAATTGGTCCCTATCAGAACAAAGGATTACCTTTTCTACTTACAAATTATGTTGAACCCTGCCCATTAAGTTCAGGGGGAAGTTTAGCTTTTTACTTACTCATTACTAGACAATCAAAACCCAAATTCCTGAGATGATGCCATATTAAAGTTATCCTCGTCTCTCCAAGCTTTCTAACATCCCGTTAGGGCAATAGAAATATCTTTTCCACATACACAAAGTCTGACCTTTCTACCTACACACTTTTCTGAAAATACTAAGCTCTTTATTCTCAAAATTTACAGCACAAACTACACACAGTCTCTTAAATTGGCTATTCTTACATTTCAAATAGCCTTGTGAGTAGCAAATAACCAAAGACCTACATTTAAAGAAAAAATTACACACTTAATACCATACAGACAGGAATAAGCTCCCAGGTAGCTAGGTAGCTCAAAATTTGGTTGTATGATAAATGGATTCAATTTTTAACATTTAAAATGATTAGAGCAGCATCACGTTCTGGGATGTTGTTAGAGGTCTAACCTGCCATTGCTCCAAGTATGAGCCAGTACCCAAACTAGAAACTATCATGTCATAAAAGGCTTGAATAATTTATGATTTTATATACTTGTATAGAAAAAATTTTAGGGGATACTTTATTAATCAGAGCTTGGGGAAAACTTTCAAAATACCAATTAACTCATTTAACCTGACCATAGCATATCCAGTATAGATGGCAAAGATCTGAGGACTATCATCCAAGGGCAAAGGAAGGACCTACCAGCCTCCCGAGGGCTCATTCTTGGCTCTGACAGACTATGTATACATCATCTTTGCAAACTTCAAAACTCTACAAAAATTAGCCTTCACCTGAAGCAGATAAATCAAAATAAGAAGTCTAACTGGACTGAATACATACGAGTATATCAAGATTTAAAAGGCCAAGGCAGCTGACTAGGTGGCAAAATGATTTATCTGTAGTGATCTTCTATTAGTATGTAGCCAAAGGACAGGTCTCATCCCACCAGTCCACCCCAGTAAACACAGGTTGCTAAAAGAGCACTACCATCTTCAAAGTTAACAATGGTCACTAGGGTAAAGAAAAAGTTTTTGGAAAAGAATGAGAAGTAAGGATGACATATGCCCCTCCTACTTCATATACAAAGAAAGTGCATTATTATTTTTTGAGTTGCTTAAAGAATGGTCTCAATTACTGCCAGTGCTAAATGTTGAATAAATCCCATTTCTAGAAGTCATCAACAAAAGGGAAAAAAAAAAGAGAAAGTAAAAAATGTATAGCCTTAACCCAAAACTTACCTTCTCTAGAACTTCTGCATTTATGATGTGAGGTAGGCAGTGCAGGAATATTGCTTTCTTCTGTTCTTTTCCTGGAACTGGAACTTTCTTCTGCACTTTGCTGGAAAAAAAAAAAAGGGAAAGATGTCTGTCAGTGCAGTAAAAATGACTGAGACCCGGGGATGTAGCAGTTCCGTCCTGGCTCACCAGTCAGCGTGCGGCACAATGGGTTACGCACAAGAAAGAGATCTCTGGAGTTCACAATAGTCATCAAATAAAGGCAACACCTCTCCTTAACTCACTGTGAGCAGCGCTAAGAGAATCCCAAACCTAGGGGGATAAAAAATCTCTGCACAAACGGCCAAAATCTACTGTTAAAAACAGGCTATCAATGAAAAGCCTCTAGAGTACAAAATTAGGCATAATTCAGAAAACATGAGAAACCCTCAGCATATACCAAGATGATCATAAAGTTTTCCCAGGTCTGAAGAAGCTTTAAGAATGGCCTGACATGAACTTAATTGCAAAAAGCCAGCTAAAATCTAATAAAGCAGTTTTCTCAAACACCTATATATGGACACCATCACACACACAGGCATATACAAACCCCAAAGAAAATACAACTGGAGGAACTGAAGATCAGAAGTGCTACATCCCAAAGAAAAATTCAGAGACTGGAACTCTGTTATGGGCAGAACAGAGAAGTTTCACTCTGTCCCTGGTCTATGAACTCCCAAGAACCTTTCTTATTAAATTCTTACCACATTCAGAGAAAGGTCTTGGGAGTCCAAGATCCATAGGTACAGAGAAGGGGCCACTCTGTACAACAAAAGAAGTCACCGTGTGGTGATTTTACCTTCAGTTGGTCTTGACTTGGAATATCCATACTGTGATCCTGTGCGAGAGCGAGAGTCTGAGCAGCATCTGGATAGCAAGTAAAACAAAAGGAAAACCTTCCCTGGTAATAACCATTCTTTCCACATAAAAAGGACCTCAGCAAACAACCCTGGAGCCAGGTTTGCTCCCTAAAGATGTACTTCTCCATGTTGACTGGGCAAAGCTCTCATCCAAAAGGGAAAAATCAAAACTGATAAAAATGGCAAAGACCAAGACAGGCTTTGTTCAAAATGTATTACCAAAATGTAATCTGGGAGAAAATGAAAAATAACTAAAAAATGTTCATGGCAAACTTTCAATTTTTTATATGAAAGTGATTCCAACCAAGAAATAATGGAGAGTATTTTTTATTATCTCTTCCCAAAGATGTTTATTATCAAATCTGCCTAACTTGTAAACAACAGCAAAAAAGTTCAGTCTTTAACTTTTACTTTCAACTGTTAAAGTTATACAGGGTTATGAAATCCGAAAATCTGGAATTTTCCTCACTTGCTTCATAACACAATAGCACCTCATGTAAACTTACATTCTAAAGCATCAGTGATGATTTCCTGGTTTAAATTCCCAATACGTGAATATGCAGTAGTTTTTTTAATTAACAAGTTTTACTTAAAAAAAAAAAGTTTTATTTTTCCCAGTTACTATAAACATTTCCTAACAAAGAAGGGAGAGCAGATAAAGTTTTTCTCAAAGCCAGTGAAAAGCAAAAAAAACAATAACCTGAGAGAAATTCTCAGATAGTCTGAGAGAAATGTATTTTGAGGACTTGGAAATTTTTCAAGCAGAACAGAAGATGAAAACTCAGCTACAGGAAAACGACAAACTCCAGAGAATTTAGTAACCTAAACCGCTGATTATATGAGGTTATATGTAACTGAAATGTTCCCAAGTAAGTCTACCAAGGGTTGGGTTCATTAGCTACTATCAGGTCCAGAGATAAGACATTTATATGGAGAACTTCATCCTCATGTCATAAAGACTGCCAGGGAAAAGAATATGGATCCTCCAAGTGGTTTGATAATTCAGTTAGTTTGCACAAAGCAAACAATTTCAGAACTATAATCCTCAAGAGTGTGATTTCTACAAGCATTTTTATAGGTCAACGGAGAATACTGAGAAGTTCAAGAGACAGCATTTTCTGACCCCAGTGGTCTTCAAAGATCAAATAACGAGACAATGCAGATAAAGCATTTCTTTACTAAGGCAACTTGATACTGTCATTTATAGTTCTAACACCTTCCTATATCTTCCTCAGGTTAAAACATTTAGAAGCAGGGTGCCTGCGTGGCTCAGTCTGTTGGGCATCTGCCTTCGACTAAGGTCATGATCACAAGGTCCTAGGGCTGAGCCCTAAGTCAGGCTCCCTGCTCAGTGGAGAATCTGCTTCTCCCTCTTCTCCTGCCCCTCCCCCCAACTAGGGAGTGAGCTCTCGCTCTCTCTCTCAAACGCCCTCTCTCAAATAAATGAGATCTTTTAAAAAATAAATGAAAATTTAGAAGCAAAAAAAAATTATCTGGGAAAACTACAACGTACAAAGGAATTTTAAAATAAATAAAGCCTGTCATTTATTTGTCATTTTGTTGGTATACATGTGGAGATTTGGACAAATGCCTCATAAAAGAACCACCTTTAAACACTGACATTTTCTCAACCATCAAAATAAAAGGTTTAACCCACTTGCAAAGGTGTACAACAGGTGATATAAAAAACATTTTTCTCATCTGTCCTTTTAAATAAAACACAAGCAACCCAATTCATTCAGATCAACAGTGATAACCAACCACAAGCACCAAAGCAAGGGCAAGTCAAGAGCAGTCAATCAAAAGTACTTTGGGGCAATATTCTGGTTTTGAACATTGTGCTATGGTTATACAAAATATTACTTATCTTTTGGGGAATCCGGGTAAAGAATATTTGGAACCCTTTATTATGCTTTTATTACTTTTTTTCTAATTAAAATCATGTCAAAGTGACAAGAACAAACAAAATCTTTTAAACATTTCATGTTCAGAGAGAAATGTATTAAGAAAAATTAAATGGGGCAAACTCTGTTATGACATCAATGTGTGGCACAATGAAAAGCCCAAGAACCAGTTAGTCAGAAATATCCGTTCTACCAATTATCAGTGGCTCCTACTCTTGGACAAATCATTTATTCTATTAAGAGCAAAAATCAAAGGGGCACCTGGGTGGCTCGATCGTTAAGCATCTGCCTTCGGCTCAGGTCATAATTCCAAGGTCCTGGAATCAAGCCCTGCATAGGGCTCCCTGCTCGGCGGGAAGCCTGCTTCTCCCTCTCCCACTCCCCCTGTCTGTGTTATCCTCTCTGGCTGTGTCTCTCTCTGTCAAATAAATAAATAAAATCGGTACGCCTGGGTGTCTCAGTTGTTAAGCATCTGCCTTCGGCTCGGTTCATGATCCCAGGGTCCTGGGATTGAGTCCCACATCGGGCTCCTTGCTCAGTGGGGACCCTGCTTCTCTCTCTCCCACTCCCCCTGCTTGTGTTCCCTCTCTCGCTGTCTCCTCTTTCTGGCAAATAAATAAATAAAATATTTTTAAAATAAATAAATAAAATCTTTTTTTAAAAAAAAGGCAAAAATAAAAAACACAAACAAAATAAAAAACCCCTGTTTCATCATCTCCAGACCTTCCTCATAGGGTTGTTGTGAGGATCAACTGAAATATTATCGAAATATTCATTTTAATAGATGGCATGTTAAATGCTACAAGTGTAAGAGAAAGAGAGAGGAAAAGTGAGAATTAGACCCACTCGAGTTATCCAGAGAACAATCAGAAAACAAATTCTACTGAAAGAGTAGATCAGCAAATATAAAATCCTCTGTGTAGTTCAAGCCTGCAGTGAACATCCCAGGAAAGCCCTACTATTTCACAAGTGACTGAATTTCAATAAAGCGCTATATTATTTGCAAGGCCTTCCCTCTCAACAGAAATTTACAGCTGAGTGAAGTGGGCAAATGGCTCAATGAAGACAACAGGCTCCAAAATTCAATATAAGTTCAAAGACACAGTTCACTACAAAAGCAGTCTAGTCTCTCTGCTCTCATGTTAAATCATAAATCTTTATTAGGAATGGATTCTTTTCAATTATTTGTTTCACTCAACTACTGTAGATAACCAATCTATAAGAATCACAAACTTGGCTTTCTTAAAGGATAAGGTTACCTAAAATCTAATTTGAAACTCACAAAAGGACTTCACAGAGAAATGGGGGGGAAAAAAAAAGTTTCATTATTTGGAAAGGAGTAACAGATAGGGTTACATTTCAGTTATATCCAGTTTTCACTGATCTCTAACACACTACACTTCAGACCCCAGAGCAATCAGCTTCCTGCACATACAGAATAAATTAAACCCAGAAGACAGTATTTAAAAGATATGGAATTGGGGCGCCTGGGTGGCTCCGTGGGTTAAGGCCTCTGCCTTCCGCTCAGGTCATGATCCCAGGGTCCTGGGATCGAGCCCCACATCAGGCTCTCTGCTTAGGCAGGGAGCCTGCTTCCCTTCCTCTCTCTCTGCCTGCCTCTCTGCCTACTTGTGATCTCTCTGTCAAATAAATAAATAAAATATTTAAAAGATATGAAATTAAGCAAAGGGTGTCAGACAAACCAGCATTCATATAACAGAAAGCTGAAACCATTAGGTGAAAGGTTCCTGGGGGACCCTGGTGACAGATGGGTCAGAGTAACAGCACGTGGGCCCACAGAATCAACATCACTGAAAGAGGGACAAGTCGACCTTTACATGGCTCAGATGTGATGCAAAAGATGTACAAAGCACCGCCTATGAATTCTCAGCAAAAAATTTAAACTTGACACTATTCGCGTGTTACCAGTTTAACGGAAATTAAAGAAACAGACAAACACGTTAAACGACATCACATGGATACAATCTTGCAACCTCTAGAATGTGGGAAATTCTATAGGACAAATGATCCATTTCTTCAACAAATAAATGACATAAAAATAAAAGGAGGATTGTTTTATAAAGATACTTACAGGCATATCAACCAAACGCAATGTGTGGACTTGGTCTGGATCTTGATTTCAACAAGCCAAATGTAAAAGGCCTTTCTGGGATAACTGGGGGTAAACTATACACATACTGGCTACTGGATAATATTATGGAGTTATTATTTAATTATTAATAATTTTCTTGGGTGTAAGAATGACACTGCAGTTCTGTTTAAAGGAAAATGGTCCTTATCTGTTCAAGATTTTAAAAGTATATCCAGATGGAAAAAATAAATAAAATTAAGAAAAAAAAGTCCTTATGAAGCAAATGTGGCAAAATGTTAACAATTTCTAAGTCTAAGAGATGGGCATTATACTAATCTATTTATTATATTTGAAATTTTCCACAATGAAGTTAACATCCTAATAACATTCTGTATGACAGGTATCCCTCCCAATCATGCCAACACAGCATTTCATTTCCATCTTAATCCTCCTTGTTTTCCCATAATTTGCCCCCTTGAGCTCAAAGCTGTGATACAGGTTGAAGAAAGAGGATGTGACGTACCTGTAGTAGCAGAGGCTAAAGTGATAAGATTCTTTCTTAGCATATCATAGAGAGGGCTGTCAGAAACAAAAAACAAAAACAACAAAAACACAAAAACAAAAACTTAATAACCCCATGGTTTTCCATTAAAATGTTACATGTCTATTTGGTACATGATCTTTCAACTTTCTCTGTAACACATCGAGAAGCAGAATGTTTCCCCCAGAATAGATTTGTTTGTAATTATTTAAATGTCAAGATACTCATGTCCAAGTGCTTGTGTTACTTTGCCCCCATTAAGACACTAATTAATTTACATTTTATTTAATTAGCTAACAGTAACACAAGATTTCCTTTGGAGACCATTCCTTCCCACTAGGAATTAAGTTTTACAATTTTAATTGGGGAAGGGGTGGAAGGGAGTCTAACCACAGTAAGACAAAATGAGCGCAGACGAAATAGTCATCACAAAACTATAGAAAGAAAACAATGGCTTCTTAATTACTAATCAGCTTTTGACTCTGTAACAACCATATACACCCCCATGTGGCTGGAGAAAGTTGTACAACAGGTCAAAGAAGTTCTACTGTGATTCTTATGAAGCCCATCTTTGACCTCAAACCGGCCAGCGATGCTACATTTCGCTCATCAGCTCAGTCTTCCTCTCTGTAACAGCTGCTTCACAAAATTCCAACCTAGCCACACCACTCCTCCTACCCAGGCCTTTGCACATGATGTTCAATCTGTCAGTTCTCCAACCCTCTCCCAGAGCACTCCCACTCCTCACTCATCCTGCAGCTCTCGGCTCAAATAGCACTTCCTCAAGGAACCATACGTACCCCAACCAATAAGACCCTAAATCCCACCCCACCGCAGCTTCATGTACCTCTTGTCTCTAACTCTCACAGTGTAATTTACTACGTGCCGTGTAATAACCTGATGAAGACAGGGAAGAGCATCAACTGTCTCACCGCTCCTTTAACTCCACAGAATCTGAGATCACTGATCACGAACATGTTCTCAGGGCCTCACAGGCTACCTGACATATGGAGACCCTCAAATATTGATTGACTAAAGGAATAAATAACCACTAATATCCTATGGAGACTGAGTTGTTAGAAGCACCCAAAAAGATAAACAAATCTTCAATCTTCTTACCTTGGATCTTTCACGGAGAAGCTCTGACGTCCTAGCAGTTCTCCTAAAAGATCTCCACCACAATACACCATATGCTGCTCCCGCTGATCATAAAGCTTCTTCACCATTATGTACTGGCCAAGATAATGCATGACCTGCAGGGCAATAAAACCGCAGGAAGAGGTCTGTCCAGCTGCTCCAAACACAAGTTAATTATGAGAAGTATACGTTAGTTTGTTAGAAAAAGAGAAACCATGTGTGAGCAGGACTGTCAGCGCTTGTGTAAGGAGTCCTACGACAAGATGGCTGTCCCCAACTACTAGGTTCAGCCACTTATTATCATGCTGGACATCAAGAGACTTATTTTTTTTAAATAGAAATGCAGTGGTCTGACAGTGAGAAGAAGAGTGTTGAATTTACCTAGTATCCCCGTAAAAATTTTCTCACGCGTCCAAATAAAGAGGCCTATTCTATGACTAGAATAAACTTTATATGTGCCTGAGCCATAAAAACATATTCCAAGTCCAGGGACACATAACTATAAGATACTTTTGATGCATATTCATTTAATTCTTTTTTTGGCAAATGAAGTACAATGCTTAACAAGCCATCAGCACTATAAGTGCATAAAACACAGAATCTAGTGTCTATCAAATAAAAATTTAGTCTATCTGGCTTTTTTCACAAAGTTCACAAAAATAGAAGAACTCAGACAAGATCATGATTCAAAAGTCTTAAGTGATCTATTTTTTCCTAATGTTTTCTCCATGCAGGTTTTTTTAAACTACTTAATAATTAAGTTCACTTAATGACAGTAAGAACTTTGCTGTTACAGATCACAAGCAAACCAGAGCAGCTATCTTTATCTTTAGGCCCCAACTTCTCAGGAATTATTAGATATCTGCACAGAAGATGTTTCCAACACTGTCCCCATTATATTGGTACAATAATGCTCCTAAGCTCCCTTCTATACCAAGCAACATTTCGCCCCAGATAATCAAATACCTAGGGGGAAGTAAAATGGGGAAGAACCACCACTGGAAGAAAAAGGAGGAAGTTTTATATTTAATCTGTCCAACTTCCAGAAGAAATAAATCCAAAAGAAGATCTTCTAAGACAATATAGATCATCTACCTTATAAATGTGTACATAATTGTCTGTAGCCACCGCCACCCCATCACCACCTCTAGCCCCCCGAGGTCTAGCTAAAGGAGAAGGGGGAGATGGTTAAGGCCTCTACACTATGGCCTGTACAAAGCAGACCACTCGAACGAACATCACCGGTGGTGAAGCTCTGAAGAAGTGACTGACTACAAAAAGCCACTTGCAAGAGCGTGCCCTCTTCTGGAGGGGTGAAGAAACCTCACCGTTACAGGCCTGGTACTGCTGCACCTGTGAAATCGGACACCATCACAAGTCCACTGAACTGACCTGCAAGCTTCCGTTCCAGCATCTGGTACGAAAAAGTGCTCAAGGGCACCTGGCGGGCTCAGTCAGTAAAGTCTGCAACCCCTGATCTCAGGGGTGTGAGCTCAAGCCCCACATTAGGTGTAGAGATCACTTAAAAATAAAATCTTAAAAAATAATAAAATAAAATAAATGCATTAAGCTAAAAAACATAAAATAAAACATTAATAATGTATACAAAACTATACTCTCATTATTCCATACTGCCTCACTGCACATACTGAGAACCAATATTTAAAAATAAAAAATTAGGGACGCCTGGGTGGCTCAGTCGGTTGAGTCGCTGCCTCCGGCTCAGGTCATGATCCCAGGGTCCTGGGATCGAATCCTCTATCAGGCTCCTTATCCAGCAGGGAGCCTGCTTCTCTCTCTGCTTCTGCCTGCCACTCTGCCTGCTTATGCTCTCTCTCTCTCTGACAAATAAATAAATAAAATGTTTCTAAAAATAATAATAATAAAATCTTTTTAAAAATTTAAAAATAAAAAATTAGGAAATTCTTCTTTATGTACCAGGTAAGATCACCTGGGTGGCTCAGTTGGTTGGACGACTGCCTTCAGCTCAGGTCATGATCCCGGAGACCCGGGATCGAGTCCCGCATCAGGCTCCCAGCTCCATGGGGAGTCTGCTTCTCCCTCTTGACCTTCTCCTCGCTCATGCTCTCTCACTGCCTCTCTCTCAAATAAATAAATAAAATCTTTAAAAAAAAAAAAAAGGTCAAAATTCATAATAGAGAGCTTCATATAAACTGACTCTTTGCAATTTTTTCCCCAGTAAAATATTCTTTCTGACCAATATGTACTTAATTTCTTCTTAACCCAGGAAACCTCTACCACATGACTGAAGGAGATAGCATAATTCATTGTAACAACTTTACTGATATAAAATTCCATACATCAGGGCACCTGGGTGGCTCAGTCAGTTAAGTCAGTTAAGCACTGACTTGTGGTTTTGGCTCAGGTCAGAATCTTATGGGGGTCATGAGATCATCGAGCCCCACACCAGTTCCCACACTTAGTACAGAGGCTACTTGAAAATTCTCTCCCTCGGGGCGCCTGGGTGGCTCAGTGGGTTAAAGCCTCTGCCTTCAGCTCAGGTCATGATCTCAGGGTCCTGGGATCGAGCCCCACATCGGGCTCTCTGCTCAGCAGGGAGCCTGCTTCCTCCTCTCTCTCTCTGCCTACTTGTGATCTCTGTCTGTCAAATAAATAAATAAAAAATCTTTAAAATGGGAAAAAAAAAAAAAATTCTCTCCCTCTGTCCCTCCCCCAACACATATGCCCCTGCACTCTTTCTCTCAAATAATTTTTTTTTTTTAAATTCATACTTTGGGATGCCTGGGTGGCTCAGTAGGTTGGGTGTCTGCCTTTGGCTGAGGTCATGATCCCAGGGTCCCGGGTTTGAGTCCCACAAGGGGCTCCTTGCTCTGCGGGGAGCCTGCCTCTCCCTCTGCCTGCTGCTCCCCCTGCTTGTGCACTCTCTCTCTCTCTCTGACAAATAAGTAAATAAATAAAATCTTTAGTAAAAAAAAGATAAAAAATAAAAATCTATACTTCAATAATAGTTTCAGAATTCTAAAGATACAGTCCAAAATGATGTATTTAATTTAAAATGATAAAGTAAATATGAATATTCTAGAAAATCTAAAATGCTCCCAATTTGTTTCCTTGAGAGATATAATGGCTCAGGAGTGCAGTGTTCCTTAAGTTTTTCAGAAAAGTTAAAAAAAAAGAAAAAGCTTGATAATTTTGTTTCTTCCCATTAGAAAAGGTTAGATTTTTATCCTACTAAATGCAAGCAGTTCAGAGAGATTAACATTTTAATATTGAGTCTTTTCCACTTAAGGAATTCAATTTGGTTTTGTTAAAAAACAAAACAAAAAACTTTTAGATGCTAAATAAGTTATTTAAATGCATAAGTGTTTAAAATAACTCACAGTGCTCAGAAGAGTGTCTGACACATTTATAATGAAAAACTACTGCATTTAATTCCTGCCTGGCAGTACATCCTATAAATCATCGACAGTGTCATTTTTTAATCTTATACACGCTTTGCATTTTAACTCAGAGATCAATGAATTCACGGTTAATTTTATGTTTGGCTGACAACATACTTCAAAAGGAAATATGAAGTTCAGTTTAGCTCAGTAGTCTTTAAAACAAGCAAAAGTTGCCTTTCTAGTACTTCAGGAAGAGAATTTCCTTTCTTGGGCCTGATGTCAGAACTATATATTCATCAGCTACTACTTTTTTTCTTTTCATCAGCGTTTACTTCTCAGCTGTTCTTATAACTGAGAATTCTTGGGGTGCCTGGGTGGCTCAGGGGGTTAAAGCCTCTGCCTTCAGCTCAGGTCATGATCCCAGAGTCCTGGGATCGAGCCCCGCGTCAGGCTCTCTGCTCCGCAGGGAGCCTGCTTCCTCCTCTCTCTGCCTGCCTCTCTGCCTATTTGTGATCTCTGTCAAATAAATAAATAAAATCTTAAAAACAAAAACTGAGAATTCTCTTTGACGGCTTACCTCTTTAACAGTGAACATTTCTCCTTGTGCACCTGCTGCCTGCAAAATCTTCAAAAGTGGCTGTTTTGGTCGTACCTGATAGAAACATAAAAAGAAAAACCTGTTATTTATATTCCAACTAGGGTTTCTCAAACCCTAGGGAACAAGAAAAGCTCCTTAAATATATGTATTTTTTTTAACAAACCCTGGTAGATACTTACCACCTAATAACATACAATCTTCCAATACCTACAATAATAGCAGATAATCGGACTACTACCTGTTACCTCTCTGAAAAATCACATTTTCAAAAGACAACACATTCACACCTACTAAGACGGCCAAAAGAAAAAGAAAAAAGGAGACAAAAATAAACATTGGCAAGGGTGTGGAGAAACTGGAACCCTTGTGCACTGCTAGTGGGAAGATAAAATGGTTCAGCTGCTGTGGAAAATAGTTTGGCAGTTTCTCAGAAAGTTAAACACAAAATTATCACATGACCCAGAAGTTCCACTCCTAGGTATATACCCCAAAGAACTGAAAGTAGAACTCAAACAAGTATTTGTACACCAGTGTTCACAGGAACATGATTCACAATAGCCAAAAGATGGAACAACCCAAACAGCACCAATAGGTGAGGAGATAAACCAGATGTGGTGTAAACACACAAGGGATAGTGACTTTGACATCTCTTGACTCTGACTGTGGAGTCTGTCTTTAACCACACAATTTTATCTTTAAAATTTTTATGGTCAAATGTGTCTCTCTCTTCCTCTTACAGCCTCTTTGGTTTTGTCTTATTTAAGGCCCCTCTCATCCTGAAGTTTCACAACCATTTCCTAAGTATTCCTCTAATATTATTTCACTTTTTACATTTAAATCTTCATCTATCTGGAATTTGTTTTTGTACAAAGTTTGAGGCCTTCATTTGTTTTCTTTCAGAGATGGACAATTATATCAAAACATCTATTATATAAGCCACATTTCCCCCAATAAATCCAAATTCTACCTTCATCATACACTAAGGTACACAATACTATATATATTGTGTAATGTTTATGAAGACAAGTGACAAAATTATGTATTTTTATATGTTAGAGGAAAAGAACTGAAACAAGACACACCTAATTAATAATATTGTCGTCTTAGGGGGAGGGGATTTTGGGCAAAGAAGGGAAGAGACGGTCAAGGAGTCTCTATAGATAAATACTTTATAAGTAAACACATTATAAAATTGAATTTTGTAAGAATACATTTGCTGTATTTACAATTTAAAATTAATTTTTAAAGAAAACAAGCTTGTTAAAATGAAGCAAGAGAGATGGAAACAAACGTGTAACTTGGCCCCAAATTCTCCACTAGCCACCCATACCCTAAAACATAAATTTTCAAAATGTACTGTATTTTAAGCAATGTGTAACCTCCACATCTTTATTTAACCAATAATCAATTCAAATTTTGAGCAGTGAAACTATTTATTAGTTTCCCTAATACGGCATTTAAAAAATAATCCTTCCTGCGCTACATAAAATCCTAGTCAGTAAAGTTACCTACGTTGCTCCAACTCAATTTTTTAAAAGCTTACAGAAAACTAGAATGCCTAAAAATTATTTACCTGATTGGTCTGTTCTGGAGAGACCCTGCAAGCACTGTCAGAAGTTGAACACTGGGCAGAGGTGGAAAATGATGTCATTTTGGCTGTGAAGAAATTGCCGTCTGCTGATAAATCTACAGGGAAAAAAAAAATTATGAAATCTCTTCTAAAGCAGAAAATTCTCACTTTAAGATTTACAAAACAGCAGCCAGCAGAAGGTTAAAAAAAAAAAAAAAAGGGACACATATATCAGAGATATCAGAGGACCCTACACAAATGGTTCTCGAGACTCCTCTGATCCCTTTCTAAATTCAGATCTTCCAAAAAACTGAAGAGCTTAATTGAGTCAGAGCCATCTATGATTCCCTCAGGTGAAGTCTGAAACAGAAAACAGGTTCAGGCATGCTCCAACCTCCACAGTGATGATAATGAGTAAACTGTTTTAGCTGAAAGTCAAATTTACAATCATTACCTCCCCAATGGGTATCAGGGTTTCAGTAACTCCTCCCCTCTTAAAAGTGCTCAAGAGCACCCCCTGGAAGACAATAGATCATAGAGCTGGAGGAATTGCCAAGATTAAGTAACAGATTTATGATTCCAAGGGCACATCAAGAAAAACCTCTGCAACATGTTGAAACATGTCTTGGCAAGCAACCGCAAGAAAGTGAGAGTCAAATTACTCAGTATCAGTTAAGGCAGTTAGTTTCTAATACCTGCCAAACCCAAAGAGTATAGCAACTAAATACCTATAAAATGGGTTAAGCCAAGGTGGGCACATAACGTGTGCCAAACCTAAAGAGGATAGCGATACCTACAAGATGGGTTAAGCCAAGGTGGACATTTATCATCAAGGAAAGCTGTAACGTGAAATGAAATAGAGTAAGGCTTAGTTAAAATTTTTCAACTTCTACCATCTCTCCTTTTAAAAAAAATTTTTTTTAAGAGGGAAAATAAATTTTTAAATAAACTTGTTCAAGTTTACCATCAGGTCTTTTTCTAGTAAAAAGGTGATAAATGATCAGTGAAATTTATGATAACAAGACACATCAGGGAAAAGGTGAAAGGGACCTGGAAAAACTGACAAATAGTCTGGATAAGACAATAAGATTCCTCAATCTTCTGAGAATACTTACTGACTCTTAACACAATTCAAATTCCTCCCTCCCCCATCTGCTTCCCTTGCTTCAAAATGGGAAGTCAAATAGGATACAAGCATAATTTACAATTTTAAAGCAGCTAGCTTTTAATTAGCATTTCAAACCTTATACCTAAAACACTAGTCCAGATCTCCCCAAACCTGCCAGTCCTGCAGTCCTGCAGTCTTCCCCACCTCAGCAATCAACAACTCCATCCTTCCAGCTACTCAGGTCAACGTCAGCAATCAACAACTCCATCCTTCCAGCTACTCAGGTCAACGACCTTGAAGCCATCCCTGATTCCGTTTTCTTTCGCATTTCACACCCAGTTCATGAATAAACTCAAAAGCTGTTATCTTCGAAATATATCCAAACTCCAGCCATTTCTCACCACTTCCACTATCACTGCACTAATCTAAACCACCTACCTTTCAACTACACTACTCTCCTAAGGTTTTCTTGCTCCCACCCTTGCCCCTCGAGCTCCTAACCTCCTCCTTTTGTCTACTCAAATGTCAGTTTACTGAGGAGGCCTTCCGTGATTACCCATTTTTAAAACTGCAGCTCCCAACCCCCAGTATTCCCTATCTCCTTCCCTGCCTTATTTTTCTGTATCGTCCTTATTACCAACCAACATACTATACGTTCTAATTCCTTATCATGTAAAACAGAAGCAGCAAATGGGCAGAGATTTGTATTTATTCATTAATCAGTCCCTGGTGCCGAAACTGACAATTACATACATGTTACTGTAGGGTAACATGATGGACACAAATATCAGTAACAGTACGGATGCTGGGGGCCTGGCGGGCTTAGTGGGCGGAACATGCGACTTTTGATCTCAGGACTGTAGCCCCACGTTCAGTCTGCACTTAACCAAAAATAAAATCTTAAAAATAGAGAAATAACAGTGTGGATGGTTTCCAAAAATGGTCCTCAATGAACGCATCTCCCAAGTAGCTCTGTGACATTTATCAACAGAATACAGCGGAAGTGATAATGTGCCAATTCCAAGCCTAGCGGTTTCATTTTTTGTGCTCTTGGAGACCTGTAAAATCTGACTGCTTTACTAGAGACCACATAAAAGGGCCATATGGGGAGGATTAGTTGTCCAGCTGATCACAACCTTCTAGCCGCTCCCTCCAAAGCACCACATATAACAGGACATTCCAAAAGCAGCTATCGCCTGACCAGAGCTGCATGACAGACAAGAACCATCCAACTAAGCCCACAAAATCATAAGTATAAATCAAATGGCTGTTGTTTTAACTAAGTTGTTGGGTGGTTTATGACAAGCACTAGATAATCAAAGCAAAAGGCGCAGACTCAGTACCAGGCACACATATTAACCCATTTAATACTTAAATGATCCTATAATGTAGGTAATAGAATTATTACTATTATAGTATAATAATTACTTAAAGTATAATTATTAGAAGACTATAATAAACATTATTCTTTGTTTTACATCTAAGGCAAAAGAAGCATAGCGATGTTATTTGCCCAAGATAATACAATTCAGTGAATTTCTGGAGTCAAGATTTCAAACTCAAAAGTTCTGAAGTCCCCACTTAGTAATATATTTTTACCCCTTAGACCTCAATATACAGAATTAATCATAATCCTTTTCTTCAACAGACTCTCATTGTTTATCAGCACGTGGCCCACTTTTCCTTGATTCTTCCTGATGCAATAAACATCCACAAAGCAGTACTCTTGACAACCACCTACATTTAACTATAATATCCCTCCCTACCCCATTCCCCTGCCTCTCCCCAACAATCATCCTTATCCTGTTTTGATTTTCTTTCCTTCTTTTTTATGCATTTTACTGCATCAAAATGGAATGCTACAAGTAAGTATTTTAGGTTAGCTGCTTTTAACTTAAAAGAAGCAGGTATAGTAATTTTAGAGATTTTTGTTTCACTAAGAATTCCTACTGTTGTGTCACTTTACTTTTGTTTTCTTTTTTATTAACATATAATGTATTATTGGGGCGCCTGGGTGGCTCAGTGGGTTGAAGCCTCTGCCTTCGGCTCAAGTCATGGTCCCAGGGTCCTGGGAACGAGCTCCACATCAAGCTCTCTGCTCAGCAGGGACCCTGCTTCCTCCTCTCTCTGCCTGCCTCTCTACCTACTCTCTGTCAAATATACTCTCTGTCAAATATTTGATCTCTGTCAAATATATAAATAAAATCTTTAAAAATATATATAATATATAATACCCAGTGTTCATTACATCATGTGCCCTCCTTAACGTCCATCACCTAGTTACCCCACACCCCACCCCTCCAGCAATCTTGTTTCCTGTAATTAAGAGTCCTTAGTTCTTTTTTAAAAAAAATTTATTGTAAACTAAATATAACATAAAATTTACCATTTTTAAGTGTACAATTTAGTAACATTAAGTACGTTCACAATAGTGTACACCATCAACACTATCCATTTCCAGAATTTTTTAATTACCCAAACCGAAACTCTGCACCCATTAAACAATGAACTCTCCAATGACCTCCTCCCCCCAGCACCTTGTGATCACAATCCTATTTTCTGTCTCTATGAATATGCCTATGCTAAACAACTCATATAAGTGAAATCACAATATTTGTCCTTTGGTGTCTGGCTTATTTCACTTAGCATAATGTTTTCAAGATACATCCATGTCATAGCATGTCTTATTTTTCATTCATTTTGACTGCTGTATAATATTCCACTGTGTGATGAACATTTGGGTTGTTTCTAGGTTCTCACTATTATGAATAGTGCTACTAGTAATATTCATGTACATGTGCAAAAAAGGTGTCTCTTAGGCATATCTACAAAAGAAATTGCTCGCTCATAGCATACATGAATACTCAACTTTAGGAACTGATACCAAAGTGTTTTCAAAGTGTTTGCACCAATCCATAATCCCAACAAGAATCTGTAAGATATCCTGTGAATCCATCTCCTCTCCATTATTTGATGTCATAAAACTTTTTAACTTTTGCCAATAGGTATGGGCTTTTTCTCTGTTCACTAATGATAATGATACTAAATCTCTTCATATGCTTAGCAGCCTTGTTTCCTCTTCTATGAAATATCAGCTCATGTCTTCTGGATATTTTCCTAATTTTGTTATACTTAATTTATAATAGTTCTTTATAAATTTTTAATATTAGCCCTATGTCAATTGGGTGTCCTGCAAATAACTTATAACGTCTTTTCCATTTCCTAGAAGGTACTTGTATGAAAACTTAATTTTAATAAAATCAAATTTGTATTTATCAATCTTCTCTTTTTTAGTCAATGGCCCCTCTGATTTAAGCACTCTTTTACTCCCCAAGGACTCATATTCACCTATACTTTCTACTAAAAATTTTGTGAGGGTGTGTGGTGAAAGGATGACATTTTATGACCTTTAAATTCTTAATCTGGAATTGACTTTTTTCTTTTGAGATCAATTTTACTCTTCTTCCCTATAGATAGCCATTTTTCCAGCTCAGTTTATTGAACATGCATTCTTTCCTGCCAGCCACCTCTTTTGTATACCACATTTTCCTTACATACATGGGTGTTTGAGTTCTCTATTCTCTTCCACTGATTGATCCATCTTTCTATGTTTACTCAATTTAACACTGTCTTAATTCCTATCTTATAATAAGTATTCCTATCCAGTAAAGCAAGTCTTTTCCTCCATGTTCATTTTTAGAAGTGACCAGCAAGTTACTTAAAATTTTTAACTTTCTAAGTTTTCAATTTTAATTCCAATATAATTAACATTCGTTTCAGGTGTGCAATGTAATGATTCAACATTTTTTTTCTTTTTTTTTTGGTCAGAGTGAGTGAGCACAGGCAGACAGAGTGGCAGGCAGAGGCAGAGGGAGAAGTAGGCTCCCCCCCAAGCAAGGATCCCTTGCTTGGGATGTGGGACTGGATCCCAAGACGCCGGGATCATGACCTGAGCCAAAGGCAACTGCCCAACCAACTGAGCCACCCAGGCGTCCCTGATTCAACAATTCTATACATTTCTCAGTGCTCACTATAAGTGTACTTTTTAATCTCCATCACCTATTTCACCCAACCCCCACCCACTTTCCCTCTCTTCTGGTAACCATCAATTTGTTCTCTGTGAGAGTTTGTTTTCTTAGTTTGTCTCCTTTTTTTTTCCCTTTGCTCTTTGTATTGTTTCTTAAATACCTCATGAGTGAAATCATATTTGGTTTTCCTCTTATTTCGCTTTGCATTACACTCTCTAGCTCCACCCATGTTGTTGCTAATGACAAGATTTCTCTTATAGCTGGATAATATTCCAACATAATGAGCATATACACCAACCTTTACCCATTTATCAATAGACACTTTGGCTGCTTCCATAATTTAGCTATTGTACATAATGCTGCAATGAACATAGGGATGCATGTATCCCTTGGAGCTAGTGCTTTGTATTTTGGGGGTAAATACTCAGTAGTGCAACTACTGGATCATAGGGTACTTCTATTTATGCTTTTTGAGGAACCTCCATACGATCTCCCACAGTGGCTGCACCAGTTTGCCTTCCCCGCCCTTATCTCTTCCACATGTTAGCATTATCTTTACCAAGTTCCATAAAAATCCCTGTTGGGATTTTCAATGAAATTATACTTTATATACAGATCAAACTATTTTCTAATCATCAACATCATATATTTCTCTATTTACTAAAGACTTATTTAAGTAAAATTTTCCCTTTGGAGATTTAACACGTCTGTTAAAATAATTTCTAAAGCTGATATTCTAATACTACTGTGATGGCTTCTCTTTCATTATGATTTTTAGTTTTTGCATATATATAGAAATACAAATAACTTTCAATAATCTTCTATCCAGTCACTTAGATGTACATAATTATTTCTAATAATCTGTGAATATTTTTTTCTATGTAAATAATTATGCCACCAGAAGATAATAAAATCTTATCACCTTCTTTCCAATTCTTATGCTCCTGATTTCTTAACTTTACTGCTTAGGACTATCAGCACAATGTCAAATGCACACAATCCTGGGCATCTTTGTTTCTGACTTTAAAGAAAATGCTTCTAATGTTTCCCTACATTTTTTTTTAACTGTTTGTTGTTCTTTAACAGTTACTCTATCAGTTTAGAAGGGTTTCTCTTCATCCTCATTAGCTAAAAACATTTCATGGAAAGTGGTTTTTATAAAATATTCTTTCTGAATCTATTGAAATGATCATGTTTTTTTCTATTAATCTATCGATGTGTTGTTTCTGAATTTCATTTCCTGATTTTCTGAAATTAAATCCTTACATACCTGAGATAAACCAAACTTGGTTTGGGAGTATTATCCTTTTTTGTACACTGCTGGTTCTGATTCACTACTTTGTTTAGGTTGTCAAGTCTGTATTAGGGAATGAAATGGGTCTACAATTTTTCACCGTCAAGTTTTTGTCTAGTATGGATGTCAGGGCTAGCAGGCTTAATAGACTCAACTGTTGAATAGTGCCTATTTTTCTACTGCCAGGGGCAAAAATTCTACAAAATAAAGATGTTCCGGTCCTTGCAAGATTGGTAGAATTCACCTTTGAAACATAAAACTCGGGGCACCTGGGTGGCTCAGTCGCTGGGTGTTTGCCTTTGGCTCGGTTCATGATCCCAGTGTCTCAGGATCAAGTCCTGCATGGAGCACTCTGCCAGGCAGAAGGCCTGCTTTTCCCTCTTCCACTCCCCCTGCTTGTGTTCCCTCTCTCACTGTGCCTCTGTCAAGTGAATAAATAAAAACCTTTAAAAAAAGAAAGAAAGAAACATAAAACTCAGTGTTTTCTTTCTGGGAAGGTTTTTAATCGCTATTTTAATTAAATAAATATTAGATTATTCAAACTTTTTATTTCTTCTTCCATTTGTCTAAGTTTTCAAAATTACTGGTATATAGTTGATATATTCTTTTAATCTGTGTACAGACGCATCTTCCTTTCCATTCATGATATTACATTTTTTCTTATTACCTCTTCTACTCTTGAAGAATTTGTTGATCATTTCCCAGTTTCTTAAGTTGGACATTTAGCTTACTCCTTCACTTATAATTTGAATATTTAAGGCTACAAATTCCTCCCCCCTCCCACCCCAGCAATATTTTTTTTTAAGTTAGCCCACAGATTTTGCTATATAAAGTTTTCATTATCATTCAGCTGTCTTTCAATTTCCATAATTTTTTAAATCTCTGAGCTTGATAGCTATGCCTATGCATACTATATTTTCTAAATTTACGTTTTTGTGATTAACTCCTAATTTAACAGCACTGTGGGGAGATATCATCCTCTCTGTAAAACCTGTTCGTTGAAATTAAGGCTTTCACCTGGTCTGGTTGGCCATCAATTCTTTTTTTTTTTTTTTTTTTTAATTTATTTATTTGTCAGAGAGAGAGGGAGAGCGAGCAAGCACAGGCAGACAGAGTGGTAGGCAGAGGCAGAGGGAGAAGCAGGCTCCCTGCCGAGCAAGGAGCCCGATGTGGGACTCGATCCCAGGATCCCAGGACTCTGGGATCATGACCTGAGCCGAAGGCAGCTGCTTAACCAACTGAGCCACCCAGGCGTCCCGGTTGGCCATCCCCGGTTGGCCATCAATTCTATAATGTATGATTGCAAAACTCTGTGTTATGTTAAGCTTGCTAGCTTTTTATAATCTTATATATTTACTAATTTGTTAGTCTGACCTACAAATAATTAAGAAAGATATAATGAAATCTCCCACTACAACGGTGGACTTGTCCATTTATCCCAGCATAGTTCCACCAATTCTACATCATCTATTTTAAGGACTTTTTATCAGAGGCATACATGCTTTAAATCGCTCTTCTTGCTGAACTGACATATTACTATCATTATATGGTCATTATATAGTGATTGTCATTACATAGTGATTCTTTCCATCCCAATTAAGACATTCTGTCCTAAAGCGCATTTTATCTAGTTCAGTGAGGTCATGCCAGCTTTAGTAATTCCAGGTATGTATTTCCCCCATCTTTTACTTTCTATTTTTACATGCCCTTAAACTTCTGGTGTGTCTCTTGTAAAAAAACAAAAAACAAAAAACAAAAAACATGTATCTGAACTTTGGATTTTTCAATACAGTTTGCCAGTTTATACCTTTAACTAGTAAATTCAGTCCATTCACTCTAATTAGAATGTATGGCTGTTCCTACCATCCTGACTTAGCATTCCACTTTGTTCTACTCTTCCTATGCTTAATGTTACTGACTTTCTTAAAAATTCTATCTCCGGGGCGCCTGGGTGGCTCAGTCATTAAGAGACTGCCTTTGGCTCAGAGTCATGATCCTAGCATCTTGGGATTGAGCCCTGCATTGGCATCTGGCTGCCTGCTCAGTGGGGAGCCTGCTTCTCCCTCTCCCACTCCCCCTGCTTGTGTTCCCTCTCTCACAGTCTGTCAAATAAATAAATAAAATTTTTAAAAAATAGTAATTCTGGGGGGTGGGGGGTTGAGTGAGCCCGGTGCTGGGTATTAAGAAGGGCACATATTGCATGGAGCACTGAGTGTGGTGCATAAACAATGAATCGTGGATCACTGAAAAAAAAAAATTTTAAAAAAATTCTATCTCTGTCTCCCTGCTAAAAAGATAACTTTTTTTTTTTTAAAGATTTTATTTATTTATTTGAGAGAGATCCCAAGTAGGCAGGCAGGCAGGCGGGGGCGTTGGGGGAGGCGGAGAAGCAGGCTCCTCACCAAGCAGAGAGCCGGATGTGGGGCTCCAATTCCAGGACCCTGAGATCATGACCTGAGCTGAAGGCAGAAGCTTAATCCACTGAACCAAACAGGTGTCCCAAAGATAAGAACTTTAATATGATATCATCTGGACTTTAAATTCTGACAGACTTGGGGGGGGGGCTTAGCCTTTACAGTGAATATCAAGTAATTATAATCACCTTTACTTCACAGATCTAACATTTCCTGGATTTGAGTCACTTAGTATTTCATCCAGAACTGGGCTCAATATGGGTCTTTGTATGGCAAGGCTTCCAAGACTTCACACACCTGAGAATATTTTTATTATACCTTCTTATTTAAATGAATGTGGTTGGGTATAAAATTCTAAGTTTCTCTTCAAAATTCTGCAAACGCTCTTGTTTTCCTGCATTTTGTGATCCTGTTCAAGTCTGATGTCAGTTTAATTTTTGTTCCTTGTAGTAATCTGTTCTTTCTCTCTGAGGCTTCTTTTGCTTTGTTATTCTTAAATTTCACTATAATGTTCCTGGAAGCAAATTTTTCCTGATCACTCATCTTCAGCATTCTAAGAAAACTTTCCCTTTGAGGACATTCATTTTTTTTTATTCTTTTTTTTTTTTTTTTTAAGATTTATTCATTTTAAGGAAAGCACAACAGCGTGTAGGGGATGGGCAGAGGTAGGAGAGAAAATCTCAGACTCCCCATCCAGCACAGGGCTCAATCTCACAAGCCTGAGATCACGACCTGAGCCGAAATCAAGACTCAGATATTTAACCAACCAAGCCACCCAAGCACCCCCTTTTTTTAATTCTAAAAGAGAACTATTTTTCCTATTATTTCAAGCATATCCTTTTTTTTCCCCTAAATGCGGGCTCCATACCCAATATGGGGCTTGATCTCATGATCAGGAGATCAAGAGTTGCATGTTCCACCCAGGCGCCCCAGGAATCTTAAACAAAAATGAACAGGAGGAGGTGCCTGACTGGCTCAGTCTTTAGGTGCCTGCCTAAAAGAGTCCTGGGACTGAGTCCCACATGGGCTCCTTGCTCAGTGGGGAGCCTGCTTCTCCCTCTCCCACTCCCCCTGCTTGTGTTCCCCCTCTTGCTGTCCCTCTCTGTCAAATCAATAAATAAAATCTTTAAAAAAATAAAATAAGATTCCTATTATTTAGGTGCGCCTGGCTGGCTCGTTGGTAGAGCATGCAATTTCTCATCTCAGGGTTGTGAGTTCAAGCCCCACATTGAATGTAGAGATTACTTAAAAATAAAATCTTTAAAAAAAGAAATTTAACAGAAAGATTCCTATTATTTAGACTTGAGTAGCTCTACATCTGTTATCCTTACCTTTCAGTTTTTCTTTTAGATTTTCTTTTTATCCTTTTTTTGTTGTTGTTTAGTTCTGGGAGATTTTCTCAATCTGGAGTTCTAATTCATTCTTCCAATTGTATCCACTCTGTTATTTCAACCATTGCATTTTTCAACCCTAGTATTTAGGACTGGTTCTCTCAGCCCCTGCTTATTCTTATTTCAAGTTCTTAAGATGTTCCCCATTCCTTTTTTTTTTTTAAGATTTTATTTATTTATTTGACAGACATAGATCACAAATAGGCAGAGAGGCAGGCAGAGAGGAGAGGAAGGGAAGCAGGCTCCCCGCTGAGCAGAGAGCCCAATGCAGGGGTGGGGGGGGGCTGATCCCAGGACCCTGGGATCACAACCTGAGCCGAAGGCAGAGGCTTTAACCCACTGAGCCACCCAGGCGCCCCCCCCCATTCCTTTTAAGATAATTACCATTCTAACTTTTTTTTTTTTAAGATTTTATTTATTTGACCGAAACACAGCAAGAGAGGGAACACAAGCAGAGGGAATGGGAGAGGGAATGGGAGAAGGAGAAGCAGGCCTCCTGCCGAGCAGGCAGCCCAATGTGGGGCTTGAACCCAGGACCCTGGGATCATGACCTGAGCCAAAGGCAGACACTTAAAAACTGAGCCACCCAGGTGCCCCTACCATTCTAACTTTAAACTCTATGTCCATCTATTCTATTATTTCTGTTCCAATGAAACTTATACATTATTCTTCTCCTGAAATACCTGTGCTCTTCAACTGTCTTTGTTATTCTTCCCTAGAGGGCAGGAGATACTCTGAAAGGCAAAGAATATGGGCAAGACCAGATTCCAGGCCTTATTAGCTACAGCAAACTGGAGTAAGGTAGAAAATAAGTAGTAGGGCTCAGCCAGAAGAGACCTCTTGACCTCAGGGTTAAATTCAGGCCCCGTAGGAGGTGTGGAAATTACTCAAAAATAAAAAAATAAAAGTTAAAAAAAAAAACAAAAAACAAGAAATACGAAGTCTTTACCCAAGCACCAGAAAACCACACTCAGTCTTCACCCCATTCACTCACTACCCAGATCAAAGACTCATCTGTTGTTCCCCAAGGAGAAGCAGCACTATGATGGGATTTGAGGAGACCTAAGGACTTAGAAGGTAAAAGAGAAGTGCTGTCTAAGGTCAGTCTTCACCTATTTTTCATCAGCTGCTCACAAGTATATGCTTCTGTAATGCCCTGATTCACTGAGGAGAGCTAGACTAGGGCTCTGGGTCACAAGTGTAGAAAAAGGTAATTCCAAGGTATTGAGGCAAGGAAGAAACTACAGCAGTATTCCAACATTCCTTCCCCCATGGTTTTATTCTCCTGTCCCAGACCAGAGCCACCTCCCCATACACACACACACACACACACACACACACAGTTCAAAACAGCCCACATCACCAGTCTGTTTCTCACAGCATTTTCCTATTACCATTCCTATAGGGATGATTCTGGGAGCCAGCAGTCATGCTAATTCAGCATCTCAGTAGGAACAGGAATTGACTACTTGGCAAGTCTGAAGAATTTAAACATCAATAAGGTTTTCCTACTTTGCTTTAACTCCTGGTAGAAAATTGTGCCATTAAAAAACAAAACAAAACAAAAAACCCCACTGCTTTAAAAGCAATGGAAGTTAAGAGCAGGACAAATTAGTCCGATTGCAAGGCAGAGGAGGAATGAGAGGGAATGGAGACAGGGATGGAAGGATTTTAAAATGAGAGAATAGTGGAAAGAATGGGAGGGGAAGACATGAGCAAAGGCACTGTTCAAGACATATGTGAAAAATGAGGTCAGCTGACAAGCTCTGAATCCAAAACAAGATCTTGTCCCTTTCCCACTTGGGAGTCTCTTTTGATTACAGAAAGTTTAAGTATTGTTACTTGCTCCTTAAAAGAGAAAACGGGGGCGCCTGGGTGGCTCAGTGGTTTAAGGCCTCTGCCTTCGGCTCAGGTCGTGTTCCCAGGGTCCTGGATCGAGCCCCGCATTGGGCTCTCTGCTCCTCCTGCGTCCTCCTCTCTCTCTGCCTGCCTCTCTGCCTACTTGTGCTCTCTCTCTCTCTCTGTCAAATAAATAAATAAAATCTTTTTTTAAAAAGAGAGAGAAAACAGAGCCTAAAAGAAGTCAAATAACTTGCCTGAGTCTAAAGCTATTCTTTCCCACTATGCTACCAGTGATCAGTTACATTCAGTTGCTCAAACCAGAAAGTAGGGGGCACGTGGGTGGTTCAGTCGATTAAGCATCTCTTAATTTCAGCTCCGGTCGTATCTCAGGGTTGGGAGATCCAGCTCCATATCAGGCTCCACACTGGGCAGGGAGCCTGCTGGGGATTCTCTCTCCCTCTCCCTCCACCTCACCCCCTCAACCCCATGTGTGTGTGCTCTCTCTAGATAGATAAACAGGTTTTATTTATTTGCCAGAGAGAGAGAGAGAGAGAACGCACACAAGCCTGGGAAGCAGCAAGCAGAGGGAGAAGTAGGCTTCCCGCCAAGCAGGGAGCCTAATGTGGGACTTGATCGCAGGACCCTGGGATCATGACCTGAACCAAAGGCAGAGCTTAACCAACTGAGCCATGCAGGTGTCCCAATAAATAAACAAATAAATTAATAAAACCAGAAAGTTAAGAGTCCTCTTATCTCTCTCTTTCCATTATCACATCATCGAACTTGATAAATTTTAACTTTTTTTTTCTTAAAGATTTTATTTATTTAACAGAGATCACAAGTAGGCGGGGGAGGGGGGGGCAATACTCCCTGCTGAGCAGACAGTCCAATGTGGGGCTCCATCCCAGGACCCTGAGATCATGACCCAAGCCGAAGGCAGATGCTTAACCCACTGAGCCACCCAGGCGCCCCTCAATTTTAACTTCTAAATCTTTCAAAACCACCCCTTTTCATCTCCATGACTATTCCCCAAACCAAAAGTGTTATTCCCTCTGTGCATCACTGAAAGAGACACTTCACTGATCTAACCCCCTTCAAACCAAATTCCACACTACAGCTAGAAGGATTAAAAAAACAAAATAAAAAAACAAACCCAATGCTACAGTGCCAGGCCCTGCTTGAAAGCTTGCTACTGCTCTAAAGATAAACACAGAATCTAGCCCTGGTCTTGCCAGTCTTTCCTCTTGCACCTCATGTTCTCCACACTCCCTGCACCTCCCCACACTGATCTTTCAGTTTCTCATAGCATTTACTTCCTGCTTCAAGGGCCTTTGCACACATTGTTCCTTCATTTGTAGCACTGTGAGTTCTACAGAAGACTGACTCATCCTAGACCTTCTAGTCTCAGGTTAAATATTATCTCAACAATCACTAACAGCTGATAAACCATTTAAGTAAACAGATGGAGGAGGGGGAACTTTAAAACACGTGGAGAAGGCCAAGAATACTTGACCACTGACAAACCTCTCCAGAAGACGGTCATTCGCATCATGCACTTTTTTTTTTTTTTTAAGATTTTATTTAATTTATTTAACAGACAGAGATCACAAGTAGGCCAAGAGGCAGGCAAAGAGAGAGGAGGAAGCAGGCTCCCTGCTGAACAGAGTCTGATGTGGGGCTCGATCCCAGGACTCTGAGATCATGACCCAGGCTGAAGGCAGAGGCTTTAACCCACTGAGCCACCCAGGCGCCCCTGCATCATGTACTTCTCGATGGAAAGCAAGAGAACCCAGAACCTCCTACCTCCTGTGAAGTATTCTTGACAAAAAAAAAAAACAACTAATCAAGCTTCTACATCTACTAACTACCTGCTTATAGGAAAAATGGAGGGTAAAGGAATAAATAATACCAAAAGCAAATAATTAGCCAAACCCAGAATGTAGGAAATGCTACAAGATCTCAAATGGTGGGGCAGGAAGGGTGGGGGGATATGGTTAAGTGGGGAGACCATTATTTTTTTTTTTTAAAGATTTTATTTATTTGACAGACAGAGACCACAAGTAGGCAGAGAGGCAGGCAGAGAGAGAGGGAAGCGGGTTCCCCACTGAGCAGAGAGCCCCATGCTAGGCCAATCCCAGGTCTTAGGACCCCAAGATCACGCCCCGAGCAGAAGACAGAGGCCCAACCCACTGAGCCACCCAGGCACCCCTGGGGTGACCATTATTTAGGCTTAAAATAACAAACTTAATACAGCATGCAGACCTTGTTTATTCAAGTCCTGATTCAAAGAAACTATCTGTAAATGCCATTTTTCCCTAAACAATCATAAAATTTTGAATTATGTACTAAGTAGAAGATATTAAGAAACTGTCAATTGTAGTAAAAAGGCACTGTGGCCATTTTTTTAAAAATCCTGACCTGATAAATACAATTCTAACACATATAAAGGTAAAATGACACTGTGTGATATGGTTTAAAATATTTCACTAAGAAATTGAGAAAAACAGGGGCACCTGAGTGGCTCAGTGGGTTAAGCTTCTGCCTTCGGCTCAGGTAGTGATCTCAGGGTCCTGGGATGGAGCTCTCTGCTCAGAGGGAGCCTGCTGCCCCCTCTGCCTCTCTGCCTACTTGGGGTTTCTCTGTCAAATAACTAAATAAAATCTTTAAAAAAATAAAAAATCACAAAAATTCCATTACCTATTATATCTTGAAAAACTAGTACTCAGAAAATACTCCAGTTACAAAAAAGAATCTACATTTTTTTCTCTTTTTCTTTTTTTTTTAAAGAATCTACATTATTAACTGGTGCTGCTTTGGCTCTCTGGAAATGTTTCTTTCCAGCTAATAATAAACCTTAGAGAGAAGTATAAAAAACTGAAAAGAGGGGCGCCTGGGTGGCAGAGTCCTTGAGAGTCTGCCTTTGGCTTGGGTCATGATCCCAGAGTCCTAAAATTAAGCCCCACATAGAGCAGGGGCCTGCTTCTCCCTCTCCCACTCCCCTTGCTTGTATTCCCGCTCTTGCTGTGTCTCTGTCAAATAAATAAATACATAGATAGATAAATAAATAAATAAATAGCTGAAAAGAAGGACACGTGGGTGGCTCAGTCAGTTAAGCGTAGGCCTGCAGCTCAGGTCATGATCTGCAGGGTCCTGGGATCAAGCCTTACATCTGGCTCCCTGGAGTCTGCTGCTCCCTCTGCCCCTCCTCCCCAACACCTGTGCTCTCTCTTGCTCTGCTCTCTCTCAAATAAATTTTAAAATCTTTTTAAAAAGCTGGAAAGAAAAAAAAAAGCTGGAAAGAACTTGCCTAGTTTTAAATGAATGAGGGAAGAAAGTTCTTTGTGCAGTTTTCTTGCTTTCAAAAAAAAAAAAAAAAAAACCCTCCCTGGAACAAATTGATGGTTGCCAGAGAGGAAGAAGTGGAGGGACAGGCAAAAATGGGTGAAGGGGAGTGGGAATACAGGTTGTGGAATGAGTAAGTCACAAGGATAAAAGGTACAATACAGGGAATCTAGACAATGGTATTGTACTATGGTTGTGTGGTGACAGTAGCTGCACTTGCGTAAGCACAGCATAACGCATAGGGCTGTCAAATCACTAAGGTACACCTAAAATGAACGTGACATCATGTGTTAACTGTATTTCAACTTATAAAGTAATAAATAAAATAACCCAAAGGACTCTTCCTCAAGAGAGATGCGTTTATTGACAGAGAAGCCATGGGGCACTGGGGTGGCTCAGTCAGTTAAGCACCTGCCTTCAACTCAGGTCATGATCCCTGGGTTCTGGGATCAAGCCCCACATCTGGATCCCTGCTCAGTGCGGAGTCTGCTTCTCCCTCTTCCTCTGCCCTTCCCTTTTGCGCACTCTCTCTCAAATAAATAAATAAAATCTTTAAAAAAAAAGGAAAGAAAGAGAAGCCAATTCCACCACTTCATTCCACAATACAGAAGTAGGGATATCCCAGTGCAGGCCAAACTACCCTCTTTTTCAGGGCATTTGAAGAGTGAAGGACTATGACACATGGGCCTGTAGAACTGACTCAGGAGGCAAGTCCATTTCCAGACTCTCACTGCCCTCACTGGGTATGTGTGCATGAGCTTATGTGACCGGTCTCCAACTTACTGTCTCCAATCCTGCTTGGTACTCTTCTCCAAGTTTCCACTTCCACCATTCAATCCCCACCATGACGAATGATGAACTCAGTTTCTTCAATGGGTCAAGTCCTTTTAACACTTACCTCCTAGGTGTTTTTAGTACTGAGTTTTCCAAACTACAAGTTGTACCCATTGAGTCTTAACTGCTCCCCTCCATTAATGAAATAGAAGAGAATAGAAAATAAAAGTAAATAACAAAGGTAAGTTTTGTTCTGTGGAACCTGTTTCTGTTACTGAAAATAGCCAACACAAAACAGTTAAGCACCTTTGTAACCGGCACTCTTTAAAGCAATAACTTTTTTATTTTGGCAACAACTCATTCAATCCTTGCAGAGATCCTATCAGGTAGATATATTATTGTCCTCATTTTCAAAGGGGAAACTGAGGCAGAGAAGAAGATAACTTGCCAAAAATCATGGTCTTAGAGTCCAACCACTGTGGCTGCAGAGCCAGAGTTCTTAACCATTCCCCCTCCTATGTGTACCGGGTCACAATATAAAACTTATTTTTACTGGGGGTTATGGTTTAAAAAGTTTGAAATCCACCGCCTTTGGATTTCAGATATTATCAGGCACCTGTCCTTTTTCCTCTTCTGTGATATATTTTTTATTGAAAATTCTTATTCTTCTACCTAGGTCAAAAGTCACTTCCTTGGCCGAGGCTTTCTGACACCCCAAGGGAAGCGGATAACACCAGAGCCCCTCTATTACCACTTACCACATTATATTTTTTGTGTCCTCTACTAGGCTGAAATCAGAGAGCAGTTCACTCATCTCTCGGTGATGCTGGAAGAGTGGTTTTTACCCTACACTTAGTCCAAGAGACGCCACCTCATCCTCAAATCTCTACCTCTGAAGACAACTGTGATTTTAAGACTAATTCAAATAAAAACTTGTCAGAATTTAGCAGAATTAATCATTCGTAATTCTTTAAAGCCCTAAGGACCTCTACTAAACACTACTGTCTGATTCTCTTTCAACTACACATTTGAGAGTAATAAAAACTTAAAAAACAAAACAAAACACTACTGTACTATTCAGATGTTTGGTTCTTACCAAATCTATGACACACCTATGCAGGTTAAGTGTGTAGCAGGAGTATATTCAAGCACAGTTTGCAAAACAATGTGCCAGGAACAGCCTAAAACTCCATCGGTGGGGAACGGGCTAACGAAACTGTTGCACAACCCTCTAAAGCAACACTATGCACGTGTTTAAAAGAGAGTATGACCTCTATATTTGATGGAAAGCTGTCCCTGGTGTTATCTTAAAAACCTAAGGTGCATAACAATGCATACAAAATGACCCCACTGTTGTTTAAAAATGTGAGTACTGTAGGAAAAGGTCAGGAAGGATGTTACCAAGCAGTTAACAGTAGCTAGCCTGAGGAGAGAACCGGTTAGGGTTAATGAACAGTTAAACGTTACACACTTCTGTATTCTGTGCTTTTTTTTTTTTTTTTTTTAACTTCAGGCACACTTTTTTCTTTTTTTTTTTTTTTAATAAACCACAAAAATTTGTGATCCTGACCAGTAGTGTATGAAACAAAATATTCTGAAATAAATACTTCTAAACTTATCTTTTGGTGTCAGGAAGGTATGAGGAGGGAGGAGACAAAACCTAAACTGAGATGTAGAATACTTAACACCCAAGGTACTAAGTACCTTTGACAGGTAACCCGTTCGGGGTGGAGGAGCTGCCTAACCAACACAGCGCTTCCCCGATGGCAGGGAAAAGCAACAGCATGTTCTGCGGGTGTCGCTTTAAAAGAGTGGTTTTAAGATCCGGGGCGGGGGGGATCCACCGGACGGTCTGCCGTTTTATAAAATACGAATTCCCCAGCCCCAACTCCGGATGTTCTGCTTGGGCGGGTCTGGGAGGGGTCCCGGAATGAGCCCGCTTCAAACGGGCACTCGAGCGCCTGGGACACAGATGGTGCGCAGCCCTGAAAGTGACTACCTTCGAATCTTAAGACACATCAATGTCTCTCTTCCCTCCAACCCCCTCTGGCCACTATTTCCTCCAAAGGGCCTCAGCAGGTTTCCAATGTTGCGTCCAGTTAAACATCGTCCACCGACCACTTCGACTCGAGGTTTGTAACCTGATGGCCGAACGGCAGCAAGCACGTCACTGCACCTCCATTTTTACCTTCCGCGGGGCCTCAGCGCAGAACCCTTCCCCCACCAGCCCTTCTTCCGCCCGGCACGACCGTCCCAAAGCCGCCACCCATGCTTCAAGCTCCACCCGCCCGCCGCCCCAGCTCCGAGGTCCGCCGAACTGGCCGCGCCACCGCCCGCTCCCCGCTCTCCACCTCCGGCCCCCAGCCGCTGGGGACCCGGCCGCCGAAACCCAAGAGCCACACCTTAAGGCCGCTCCATGAGTCGCTCCCCCGCCGAGCCCGGGTGGGGGGAGGGGGCGTCAGTCACAGGCCCTAAGGCCTCAGCAGCATTTTGAAACGGCGAGTAGAGAGAGCGCAATTTCCGGCCTCCTGAACCCGTCTCGTACAAGGGCTTCCGGTGAGGCCTCCGGAAACCATAGAGGTTCCCCTGGAGGGCTAGAGAGGTAGGAGGGCTGAGCTCTCCCTGCCATAGAGTAGAGCCCAGTCCAGAGAGAGAGAGAGAGTCGCAGGTCTTGGAAGACTGAGTTGTGAGAAAACGCTTCAGGAACTCGCAGAGTCTGATGGTATTTACAGACGTGTGTCCTAGGAAATCAAAAATCAAGGAAGGGAGAAACCTAATAGCATAGTCAGAGACAGCCTTTTGCTCTTCCAATAACCACCGTTCTCTCTTTTCCTCACAGTTGACTTGAATATTCACTCTTAACTCCCCAGAAGTGGTGGCTGAAGAGGGCAAAGAGCATGTTAGCGTTGTCGCTAATTGGGGGAGATAGGACTAGAATATACACGACTAACTCAAGACATGTGGTAAACGCTGAAAGAAGTGCAAAAAACCGGGAGGTGGAGCTTCTTTGAATCATACAACCTGATGACCTCTCAGGTTGGCCAACTTCCACCTCGGCTGGTGCCAAATGGTATTATCCCACCCAAATAACTTCATTTATTTCGGGATGATTCTAAATGTTAGAGGATTTTCTGAGCTGAAGTATGTTACTTTGCAGTTTCTGTTGGTTTCGGTTATATACTTGGGAGAACAGAATAAGGAGTCATTCTTCAATGACTAATTCAAAATTAGTCATTCAAAGATGACTACTAATCAGTCATTTGAAAAGAGTTCTCATGTTCCATCCTTAACCCTATCACTTGTTTTTCTGCAAGCTAAAAAATCCCCTCACAGCCTTCAGCTATTTCTTAATCGACATGGCTTCAAGCCACCCTGGTCACCATATTCTGAACAAGTACCTGTTTGTACTGTTTAAAATGTGGCTCCCCGGACTGGGTACAGACCCGTGTTAGAGAAAATGGGGCAATGACCTCCCTTAATTGGCACATTGCACCTTGCTCTATTTCTGGCATAACCTTCTGCATAGATGGGAGATCCAGATTTCTGTAAATGAGCTGAAGAATTAATTCCTTTTTCACAGTTCCTCTGAAAGAGCTTGAAGTCAGCAACCACCTCTCAAAAAATAGAGGGGAGGGGCTTTTTTAGATGAACCACTCTCAACTGCTTCCCTCTTTTTTCTGCAATTAATTTTAGTATTTTTTTTAAATTCCCAAACAGTACTTTGTATCTTTTAAATAATATCTGGTTAGTTTAGGTCTCTTTCCTCCTGTCTCCTGGACTCTTGGAACTATGATCCCGTCCGGCAACTCAGTTTGTTTAGGATCTACAAACATTTGTTGAACACCTACTGTGTGCCAAGCACCAACCTAGAAGATTCCAAAGCAAGTAACTCCTGTAATCTGTCTAGTGGAGGATTCAGACAGTCGAGATAAAGAGAATGTGGTAAGTGCGGTTAACCTTGCCTGGAAGGTCAAGAGAGATTAGCTCTTTTACTTTGGCATTTTACAAAATTTTGATCAACATATTTAATTCGTCTTTATTGAAAGTCTTGTTAAATATGTTGAATAGGACATGGTTAAGAATAGAGCTTTTCCCCTCATGGTTGATGCTGATCCGTGATTTATCATTCATCTTCAAATGTTGTTCTTAAACCACTAATGATCCTACCTATTGGTCGTCAATATCTGGAAACATTTTGCTATCCTTTCCCAAGAACTTCATAAAACTTGATCAAATGAATTGCTGTAGTGAAAATAAACTGTAACTAGAGCATTTCTTCTTGTCAAGTGAACTTACCAAAAAAGAAAATGAAATTAGCTTAACAAGCTCATAATTGACTCAGTGATCACCACTTCCTTCTCTAAGAACTATACTCAAAAACCCTTTATTTAATAAAGAGACAGGAAATCTGGGTTTAGTCTAGCTAATTCTAGAAACCAGAAAGTTACACAGTTCTTCAGTTTCCTGGTTGGTAAATAAAATGGCTAAATCAGATGATTTTTCTAGAGCCCCTAGGAATTCTAAAGGAACCAGAAGTCAATGTTACTAATCTATAGCCTTTCCTAAAAATTTACAGTGAACTACTTCACATAGAAAAAGATATAAAGAAGAATATAATCTCGTTTTCTCCACCACTCTTCCTTTGTAGGTAAATATTTCCTATTTACCTATTTCCTTTGTATTTTACCTATTACAAAAAAGATTCCCATATTCCATTCTCCTATGGCATCTCCCTCCAACTCCAAAGAGAACTATTTTGAATTTGAATATTCTATTCTGAATTCTGAGAACTATTCTGAATTCTGAACTATTTACCCCTGCCATCAACCTCTTTAGACCTTTAGGATTTATATATGTATATATTCCTTAAAAATACTTCATGCTTTTAAAATGTTTATAAATGGCATCAAACTGTATGTATTCTAGAGCAACTTACATTTTTGCTGATCATTGTGAAGTTCCACAATGTTAAATCGTGCATAGTTAATTTTCAATATTGTTTAGTAATGTTGTATAGTAATAAATTGAATTGTGTAATTCATTGTTATATAGTAATTGTGTGATTTTTCTTGGGCTGCCATCACAAAATGCCACAGACTGGGTGACTTAAACAATAGAAATTTGTTTTCTCACAGTTCTGGGTGCTAGAAGTAAAATATCAAGGTATTGGCAAATTTGGTTACTTCAGATACTTCTCCTAGGCTTGCATGTAGCTGCCTTCTTGTTTTGTCCTCACCCACCTTGGTCTGTAAGTTGTCTGCACCCTAATGTCTTATAAGAACACCAGCCATTAGGACCCACACATATGACTTCATTCTACCTTAATCACCCCTGTAAGACCCCTCTCCAAATAGGGTCACATTATGAGGTGCTCAGGGGTTAAGACTGATTCAACATAGTAATCTGGAGGTGGGGGGACACAATTCAGCACATTACAGTAATGTGCACCATATTTTTTTATTCATCTCCTCCTTTAATAGATACTTAGGTGTTTCCAATCATTTGCTGTTACAATGCTGCCATCAACATTCTTTTTTTTAAATTTTTTTTAAAGATTTTATTTGTTTACTTATTTGACAAAGAGAGATCACAAGTAGACAGAGAAGCAGGCAGAGAGAGAGGAGGAAGCAGGCTCCCTGCTGAGCAGAGAGCCCGATGTGGGGCTCGATGTGGGGCTCGATGTGGGGCTCGATCCCAGGGTCCTGGGATCATGACCTGAGCCGAAGGCAGAGGCTTTAACCCACTGAGCCACCCAGGCGCCCCATCAACTTTCTTGTACTTGTGCATTCTAGGGAGTAGAACTCTCAGGTCACAAACACATTCTCAGTGCTATCAGATCATGAAACAGTGCTCTCCAAAGTGGTTGTAGCAGTATACACTCCCGATGGGTGTGTATAAGTTCTATTACTCACATTATCAACAATAGCCAGACTATGGAAAGAGCCCAAATGTCCATCGGCTGATGAACAGATAAAGGAGATGTGATACACACACACACACACACACACACGGGAATATTATTCAGCCAAAAAAACCAAAAACCAAAAAAAAAAAAAAAAAA
>PISX010005103.1:0-58040 GCA_004024625.1 Mellivora capensis | reverse complement strand
TAACGATTAAGAACAAACTGAGGGTTGTTGGAGGGAAGTGGCGGGGGGGTGGACTAGATGGTGAGGGGTTAAAGAGGGCACTTGTGATAAGCATTGGGTGTCGTATGTAATGATGGTCCACTGAATTCTACTCCTGAAACCAATATTACACTGTATGTTAACTAACAAAATTTAAATTAAAAAAATAAACTAGAAGTGCATCCTTAAAAAAAAGATTCTGTTGATCCACATCTTTGCCAATCCTTGGTATTGTCAGATTATTTTAAAAAAAACAATGTGATAGATGTGAAAATTTCTCATGGTGATTTGATTTATATGAAAATATGAAAAAAATGCATTTTTGCATATCTACTGACCATGGTTACTCACCTGTGAATTGCCTGTCCATATCTTTTGCCCATTTTTCTTTTTTTTTTTTTTAAAGATTTTATTTATTTATTTGAGAGAGAGGCAGTGAGAGAGCATGAGCGAGGAGAAGGTCAGAGGGAGAAGCAGACTCCCCGTGGAGCTGGGAGCCTGATGCGGGACTCGATCCTGGGTTTCCAGGATCATGACCTGAGCAGAAGGCAGTCGTCCAACCAACTGAGCCACCCAGGCATCCCTTTTGCCCATTTTTCTATTGGTTTGTCTTTTCCTTACTGCTTTGTAGGAGTTCTCTATGCAATCTGAATAGTAATTCTTCTTGATTATATGTACCACAAATAAATCTTCAAATCTATAACATGTTTTCAAGTTTTTTAATGTCTTTGATGAACAGGAGTTTTTTTGTTTTGTTTTGTTTTTGAAGATATTATTTATTTATTTGACAGAGAGAGAGAAAGCACAAGCAGGGGGAACAGCAGAGGCAGAGGGAAAAGCAGGCTCCTGATGAGTGGGGAGCCCGATGTGGGGCTTGATCCCAGGACCCTGGGATCATGACCTGAGCCAGAGGCAGACGCTTAATCAACTGAGTCACCCAGGCGCCCTTGAACAGGAGTTTTTTAAATGAAGTCAGATTTATTATTATTTTATGATTCATTTCCTTTTTTTTTTTAATTTAAGAGATTCTTCCCTCTTTTGAGGTCATAAAGATACTATTGTATACTCTCTCCTAAAAGTTCTAAAGATTCACTTTTAACATTTAGGCCTTAAACTCATTCTCAGTTGATTTTTGTGCATGTTATAACGTGGAGATCCAATTTTATTTTTTTCAATTTGAAAAATAAATATGTGACTCTATTACTGAATCTGTAAACTGATTGTGAGCCTATCTCTAATCCAGGAGCCTCTCTTGGATTACTCTTTCCTTCCTATTTAACACAATCATTGAAGGCTTTGTAAAAGAGGAATCATTTGAGTGGGATCTTAAAAAATGAATAGGATTTCAAGAGGCAGAAATGGGAGAAGTCATTTGAAGAAACATGGCACAAATAATGAGGAGAGAAAACAGATGAATTTAGAAAAGAGCCAGTCTTAAAACTGAAAAGAATCTACTTTGATCAAAGGGTTGGTTACTGAGTAAAAGATTGGCCACGGTATTGAATCCCACTGTCCAATATAATATCCACCAGCCACACAGGGCTTGAAATGTGACTAGTCCAAATTGAAATGTGCTCTAAAATACTCATTAGATTTCAAAGACTAACTTAGTAGGTCTTCTTTCCAGTTACCGCAGCGTGGGGAACCATGAGCAGCAGTCTCCAGAAACACTCTGTACGAGGTGGCTCAGGAAGTCCTGCATGGGAACCAGGGCAAGCACCCAGAGTTTTTGGAAATGGTGGAGCTGTAGATCAGCCTGAGGAATGGTGACCCTTACAAGGACAAATGCTTCCCAGGCAGCATCAGGCTTAAGTCCACTCCCCGCCCCAAGTTCTCCGGGTGTGCTTTGAGGGACCAGCAGCCCTGTAATGAGTCCAAGGCTGTGGATATTCCCCGCATGGACACTGAGGTGCTGAAGAAACTCAACAAGAATAAAAAATTAGTCAAGAATCTGGCCAAAAAGCATGATGCCTTTTTGGCTTCAGACTCTTTAACCGAGCAGATCCCATGAATCCTGGGCCCGGGCCTGAAGAAGCCTGGCAAGTTCCCTTCCTTGCTGACCAACAGTGAGAACATGGCGGCCAAAGTGGATGAAGTGAAATCAGTCATCAAATTCCAGATGAAGAATGTGCTGTGTCCAGCAGTGACCATTGGCCACGTGAATATGACAGATGATGAGCTCATGTACAACATTCACTTAGCTGTCAATTTCCTGGCATCATTGCTCAAGAATTAGCAGAACATCCAGGCTTTATACATCAAGAGCACCATGGGCAAACCCCAGTGCCTGTACTTAGGCACAGTTTAATAAGTCCTAGCGTGCTACCATAAAAAAAAAAAGACTTGGGAAAAAATATTGTAAATTATCCCATTAATAATGCTTTATATTGAGGGGTGCCTGGATGGCTCAGGCATTAAGCATCTGCCTTCAGCTCAGGTCATGATCCCAGGGTGCTGGGATGGAGCCCTGCATGGGACTCCCTGCTCAGTGGGAAGCCTGCTTCTCCAACTCTCCCACTCCCCCTGCTTGTGTTCCCTCTCTCTCTATCAAATAAATAAGTAAAATTTAAAAAAAAATAGAGTTTTATGTTGACTGCGTATCAAAATGATGATATTTTGGATATATTGGGTTGAATCAAATATGTAATTAAAATTAATTTCATCTGTTTCTTTTTACTTTTTTTAATGTGGCTACCAGAAAATTTTAAATAACAATTGTGGTTTGCATTATATTTATATTGAGACTGGTGTTGAATGCCAGCAAAGTAAGCTGGGGCCAGATTGTGGAGGATTTTGAATGCTGCTCTAAAAAGTTCCATGTGTTACTCAGTAAAGTAATTGGGGAGAATCAAAGAGTTTTGAGCCAAGGAAAGGCCATCTAATATTCCTAACTTAATGACTAAGCATTCTGTCTGCACACAGCCAATTTTAGAAACCATTTTACCATTAGCTCTGGGCAGATGATTAATCGTGGCAATGTGATTCTTACAGAGAATATTTGATGTGGTAGTCCTTGTCATTTTTATTGTAGCACGAACGAAACAAATCTAATGTGTGCTCCTTTGAGGGGGAAATTGGAATGTAAATGAGCCAAACTTTTAATAATTCCCCTTTACTTAGGGGATAAAGTGATTCTTTTTGTCTGAAATTAACTCAATATAGTCAGCTTTCAAAATTTTCTACATTTCCCCTAATCCAGTCAAATATGTTAATTAAAGGGTCACTATAGTTAATAATGCTGTAGTGCATATTTGAAAGTTGATAAAAAAGTAGATCTTGAAAGTTCTCATCAGAAGAAAAAAAACTCGTTACTGTGTGTGGTGACACATTCACTAGACTGAGTGGTGATCATTTTGCAATGATTACAAAGACAGAATCGTTATGTTGTGCTCCTGAAACTAATTCGATAAGAAAATAATTGTTAAAAATATGTTGGGTTGAAGTGTAGATAGTGTTAGAATGCTAAAAAGAGCAGAATCTGTAGTCTCTTCTTGTTACATCTTTGCCATGGTCTTTATGTGACTTCATGATTGCTCATTTCTTGTCAGACACCATTCCAAACAATTTATAGAAACTATCTTAGGAATTCTCGCAGTTATTCTATTGTCCGGAGACACAGAGAAGTAGCTTGCCCAAGAACACATGGTGTAAGTTTTGTTTGTTGGTTGGTTTGTGGGGTTGGTTTTTTTTTTTTTTTTGGGGAAGTAAGGTTTCAGACAGGGGCACCTAAATTCAGAACCCAGGCTTTATGTAGAAATATAGTGATCCTTTCAGTTTTTCAATGGACATATATGCATGAATTTTTTGAAATACATGAATTACTTTGAAATACTTCCTAACTTAACAATATTTTGCAATTTTCCCAAGTTGTATTCTCTTGTAACATGATTATTAATAGCTACATAATATTCCATGCATGAAGGCTGTACCACACTTTGTATAGCCATTATGTCATTTGCAATATTTTCCAATTAATATGCCACGATGATCTTTCCTGTAATCAAGTCTTTGTATACATCCCTGATGATTTCTTTAGGAGAGATGCCTACAAGTGAATTTTCTGGGCCAGAACAATCACCTCTAAAGCGCTGGAATTAAGCAGATGGAAAGAACGGAAAGCAACATCAGCTAACAGAAACTCTTTTAAGTCCCACCCTCAGCCCCATGGCGGGTGACTCTCAAGCCAGCCCTGTAGCAGAAGGCAGCCCTCTGATTGCCGATGGCCGTGGAAGAGGAGGGCCTCCGTGCTAGGATCCATGAAATCTCTCTGCTTTCCTGTCTCTCTGGCATTCAGGGCTTCAGCCCCCACGGTCGCGGCTGGGAACTTCCTCCCGGGTTTGCCTCACTTAAAAATTACTTGGACGCCTTTAAGGGATTTACAGGACGACCACACTATCCCTCTGCAGGGTCCTTTCTCCCACTCCAAACGACGCAGTTCAACCCAGCGACTTCTGAGCAGTATATTTATATTCTCTCCTAGACTCTCTTATTTACTTTTCTGTTGTCAGGTCGGATTTAGAACTGATATCCACCCTATTATCAATAGTAAAATAGATCTGATGCCACTACCACCCTTCGAAAGTGGTACACCTCTCGTTCTCTTAATCCTGGAGAGAGGTTACAAATCAAAGAAGCCTACGTCATAATGGTTATTGAGCGCAGAAACACCTCGCAATTCTGAAGTAGCTGCTAATGCTGGTGAAAAGTGCTTGATTGAGGTCTTCTGTTTCTCCTTCTTGTAGGAATCCGGAGCATTCTTAGGTTTAAAACAGTTTCACAAAATGCAGGTTGAGAAATCGATTACACAAGGTTCTTTATTCTTATGTAAGGCATTGTAGTTGAAACCTTTCCCTGTGAGAGCCCGGATAGCTCAGTCGGTAGAGCATCAGACTTTTAATCTGAGGGTCCAGGGTTCAAGTCCCTGTTCGGGCGCTTGTCTCTAACTTTAGCAATTTTTTTTTTCCTTCAATTTTTAACAAGCTGAGAAAGACAAATTCCGTCTCAATGAGAAACCACTGTACAAAAACCTCCATATTCGCTAAAAAATTAAGTAATTTCGTATAGTCAGTTTTTTCTTCCCTGAGAATACATTTACCTTGCATATTCTAAAAGCAATGATAAAATGAGTTCATTTTGAAGTAGAAGTACGTCTATACCTCAAGAATTTCGTATGGTAATATTCGGTAATATAAATGAGGGGGCAAAAGCCACAAACGCCCGAACAGGGACTTGAACCCTGGACCCTCAGATTAAAAGTCTGATGCTCTACCGACTGAGCTATCCGGGCGCTCTTGGGAGGAACTGTTCTTCTGTTTACTTGATATAATTCTAATAAGTTATTTCTCTGGCAAAATACCTTTAAAATAATTCTTTCAGCACAGTAAGGGAAAACATTCACTTTCCTATCTTTTTCTCAATTTACTTAAGACACATGTTCTTCGAGTTCTCTCATATTTCATGTTTGCTCAATTGCCGATATCTACAAAACTGAAAGGAAACAGTAGTAACTTACAAGACAAGGCAACCAACTTTAAATTTTCAGACATAGAGTTGCCACCTTTTTATTACAATTCTTCTGTCTTCCATCTATCACATCGTTGATAGGACCTCTTAATTTTAATGACTCTACAGAACCAGATCAATGTATCTTTCCCCTTAATGAAAAATACATTTCCATTCACTAGATGATGTCACTGTTAGATTAGCATTCCTCAGCACAAAAGAAGGAAAGATGTATTTGATTCAGGAATAGAGGAGCTGACAGAAGAAAATAAAAGTAACAGTGGGAAGGGGGGTCCAAATTTAGATTGAGAAAAAAGAGCTCAGACTCTTCATTTAGGTTTTGATCGGAGTTTTGCCTTCCAGACAAGTTGCAGTTATCAAGTCAGGCTCACAAGATGAGCCCTCCTAAAACAGTATTAGTGTGTACCAGCGGGAGCAACATGGAGTATTAAGAACAAATATCTCCAGATCAGCCTAGTCTTCCCCAAAATCAGTTTCATCAACCATGACACATAGGGTGTGGAACACAGGATTATGAAATTTTGAAAACTGATACGGGATTTCATTCTTTATTTCTGGTAACTTGAGATTTCTGAACACAATGAACAACAAAACAGCTCAGCCTCAGCTGGAGGGATTTCTTTCCTACAATTGTCTGATTCTTTTAGAACGAAGACCAACAAATTATGTGACCCTGAGCAGGCCTGGGTTTCCACATCTATAAAATGAGGGAATTGATTGGCTGACCCGTAAGATACCTTCTAAATCGGAAGTTTTACCACGCTATTACTTTTCCCACTGAGAATAAGATTAGAAGGAACAGACTCACAATGCAACAGGAAGGAATGATTTAACTCAACAAACGTCTATTGATCTATTGATGTATAGTACCTACTATTTCTACAGCAGTAAACTAGGCACAGTGGGAAGGAAAACAGTAAGCGTGGAAGGAGTGTGGGGAGTGTAAATTGGGTCTGAAGGATGGTGAACAGACTCATGTGGCTGGAACGGAAGGAGGTAGAAAGAGGAGGTGCCAAATTGGAGACATCTGACACTGACAGGTTTATTTCAGGCCAAGGAGGAAAAATTATATAGGCAATGCAAAGTTTGAAAGTTGAATCGAAGGTCTGGCTTGTTAACATTGCAATGTCCCACCCGAGGTAGCAGGAACTAAATCGGCTTTTCCTCACGTTGCATTACACACACCGGAAGGAGTGCAATCTTGTACCTTATTTAGCGCTAACCCCGGAGTGTGTGTTCAAGCTTCTCACTTTCCATAGACTAACTTAATTCTTCCGCTAGAGGGCAGTCTAAACTCACAGATTCTATATTGGGAACCCCGCCCTACATTTCTTAAGCATCATGCCCCCACTAATCTATCCCTTTTAAATTAAGTTTTTGTTTCAATTAGTATAACATATGGTATAATATTAGCCTCCGATGTTCCCCCACTAATTTGTAAAGGGATACTTTTTGCCCACCCTCTCCCACCCCGCCCTGCCCTGGCCCCCGCCCTGCCATTCACCAAATTCATCTGTCTTTGAAAATCACCACTGACTCTGTGTCAGAGCTGGGAAAAGTTGTGGAGCAGGAAAGGTATTGCCCTTCTCCCACCTCCTTCCCCTCTCAGTGACTCCATCTGTTACCTGGACCCAGTCTTCTTAATAGCTGGCGACTGTTAGCTTAAGCAGGTACACCTTGGAGTGGAAACTGTTTTCACAGGGACTTAAGGGCACCGACATGCATGGTGAGGTCTTCTCTTCCTCATCCTGAGGGTCCCACAGCATGCATGGCAGAGAAAGCACATGGTAGTTGTGAATTGAATCCAATTGTACTGAGAGCCAGATAGCACATCTCTAATAGTGAAATTCAACTTAGGCCTTGCAGGAAAGGTTTAATTTGGGGAGGCTTTCCCAGGGCTTCCCAAACCAATGCCAAGTGTAGCTGATTTTAGCTGGGGAACATGCTCCGCTTTTGTGGACCAGTGTGATTAGCTTGGGCTCACGTGGGTAATCCAGGCTAATCTCCCAATCTCACAGTCTTTAACTAAATCCCATCTGCACAATCCTTTTGCCATGTAAGATAACATATTTACACGTTCCAGGGATTGGGGAGCAGACATTTCCTCCTTTGGGGGGGGACATTATTCTGCCTACCATGTAGAAAGACAGCACATAAAGGGAAGGGCAACAGAGGTAAGGTTGGGGGTGGGGTAGGAGGCCCTTTTCAACCAGTAGGAAGAGCTTTGTAGAATGACTCCTAGGCAGGAATCACATGTATTCCAGAAACAACACTGAGTTTGCATTGGAATGAGGGAGGGAATTACTCATTCAACGCACATTTCTTAAAGCCCCATACATGGTAGGTGCTGTTTTGAGGATACAAGGATAAACAGGACAAAGTCTCTGTCCTCTGAAAAGCAAGAGCCAGATTATGAGAAGCCTTGTTGACTTTCTTAAGGAGTTTGGGCTTCATCCAAGAGCTCTATGGAGTCACCCATTCATCCACTGGACAAATTTTATTGAGCATGTGCTATGTGCCAGGCATGCTCCAGGCTCTGGGAATACAGAAGTCTAAAACTAAAGGGGGAAAAAAAACAGATCTAAAGAATCCCTACCTTCATGGAGCTTCCATGCTAGTTGATGTTAATTAAGCAAGGGAAGCAGATGTCTGCTTTAGAAAGATCATTCTGGCTGGGGTATTGGGGAAGAGACTGGAGCAGAGCAAGACCAGAGGCAGCCAGGCCCCCTTCCTCAAGATTCACAGCCTTTCTCCAGCTTCGTGTCCCTCCTTGGACCCCTCCTCTTTTATCAGGGACCGTCTTCCCCTTTCTCCTCCGACTGTACCTATTCTGCAACACCCCACCTGCAGCCCCGGTTCAACATCCTACACCTGGGCTTCCTGGCGCTGCAGAAGAAAATGAGGAAAATGTTAATATCCCCTCCACTACATATCAGACTATCTGATTCCAGCCACATCCTCGACTCTGCTGACAATTCCATTTCTCTCTCTGAGAAGCTACCATTCTCGTTCCTTTTGGTGTCTATTTTAACTTTATCCACTTACTTTAAGTCCGCAAGCCCAGCCTGACTTCTTCTCTTTCAGGAGATTGCTTACAGACCGTCAGCTAGCAACCAGTTAGCTCCTAACCTCTAGGCTTACCAGTTTACCCAAGTGCCTGCTCCGCTCCTTGCCCTTTCTCGAAGATGTACCAGGCAACCCCATCCCCTTCCCTCTAGTGTGCCAGATCCCATTTCCTCTGGGACAGTTTTCATTAATCATCTCTTTCCTTGGTCTTCCCCCTCAACAATTGCATTGCGATTCCTTCTCATCTGAAAAAGGAAAGCCATAACAAAAACCTTCACCCTCTTCAACCCCTATCCACTGACATAGTTCTTTCCATGAATTGCCAGGCTTCTAGAAAGAAGCTCCAGTGGATTCCTGCCAATCCAAAGGGCACTTCCCAGGCCTGCCCCCCTGGTTGTCCCTGCCATACTCGTGTTCTGGTCACTTTCCTGACACCTCCTCCCACCCTCCATCCTGATACTCTTTGGTCTCAGTTTTTCCCTACCAACTTGGTTGTTTCTTCTCAACTTCTTTGGCAGGGCTCTTCCTCTGCATGCCCACCTGGGAGATCTCATGCACGCCCACAGTTTCACTGACTATCCATAATCTGAGGAGTCCAAAATTGCCCTCACTTGTCCACACCTCTGCTTTGACTTTAGTTTTTAGACATCCTCACCCAAACATTCCACAGCTAACCCAAACCCAACATGCCCAAAATGAAATTCATGTTTGCTCCCCCAACACCTGGGCCCTGTCTTACCATAGTCCCCCACCTGGTACATGGCATGACCTACCACTAATTCCTAAGGCATCAAGCGGACAATGATTCTAGATCCTTCCCTCCACTCCCTACACTCAATATATTATCAATACACTCAATATATTATCAATTATTGATTTGGCTTTTTTTTTAAGATTTTACTTATTTATTTGACACAGAGAGAGAGAGAGAGATCACAAGTAGGTAGAGAGGCAGGCAGAGAGAGTGATGTGATGTGGGGCTCGATCCAAGGACCCCGAGCCTGAGATCATGACCTGAGCTAAAGGCAGAGGCTTAACGCCCGAGCCATCCAGGTGCCCCTTGATTTTACTTTCTTTTCTTTTTTTTTTTTAAAGATTTTATTTATTTATTTGACAGCGCTGAGCAGAAAGCCCAATGCGGGGCTCGATCCCAGGACCCTGAGATCATGACCCGAGGGGAAGGCAGTGGCCTCAACCCACTGAGCCATCCAGGTGCCCCATTGATTTGACTTTCCTTCTTTCTTTCTTTTTTTTTTTTTTTTAATTTACTTATTTGTCAGAGAGAGAGAGAGCGCGAGCACAGGCAGAGTGGCAGGCAGAGGCAGAGGGAGAAGCAGGCTCCCCGCCAAGCAAGGAGCCCAATGTGGGACTGGATCCCAGGATGCTGGGATCATGACCTGAGCTGAATGCAGCCGCTTAACCAACTGAGCCACCCAGGTGTCCCTTGATTTGACTTTCTAATCATTACTTGTATCTGTCCTTTCCTTTTTGTCCTCACTGCCACAGCCCTGGCCCCGTCTTGAGATTCTCTGGTCTTGCACTCTGAATGAAGCCGTGGCCTTCGTGAGCGCTTGGCCCATACTCCTAACGTCAGGAAACATGGCACACTCCAGTTTGAAGAGACAATTTACAGAGGGTCAGTAGGGTGAAGGAAAGCCACAGGAATAGTGCGCCGCACACTGGGGCCGGCAGGAAATCGAATTTCCACTCCCAGGTCTGAGAAGCCAATTGAGATAATCTGCATTGAGAAAGGGCGGGGAAGGAGAGGGAACCACCCAGAGGGAGCTGTGAGCTTTGGTTGAGAGTGGCAGCCAGCCCACAGGGACTCCAGAGAGGGAAATCCTGAGAAGCAAATACCCAGACCTATTTAACCTCCTTCCTTCCAATCCTCTGCCAGGGCTCCCAGGGGTTACCCCCTACTGGGAAGCCCATGGCCAACACTGAGTCTGCAGAGACAAAGGGAAGGCACAGAATGCATCTTCCAAATCCTCCTGTGTATTATACCAGAAGGTTTTTCTGATCATTCCCAGCTCCACTTGTCTATACCCTGGGTTCTCTGTCACCCACAGAACAAAATCTAAACTTGGCATGCCCTGGTTTCTAAGGAAATTTTTTCTCCCTACCAAAGTGCATTGTAGAGCCTTTGATAAGATGTTCAACCAGTGAGCCAGGCTCATCTCCTGTTAGCTCCCCACTTGAGAAATGTTCACTCTGGCAACAGACATACTGATGGCCCCTAGGCCACTCTGTTCTCTTGGGCCTCTGAGCTGAGCCTGATGACAGCCACACAGTAAGGGTCGCAAATATTTGTACTGTGAACAAGTGCATGAGTGAGTGAATGAAGGCGTGTTTTTATCTGCTGTGGCTCTTGAGGATAACATCTCCATTATGATCTGTGTGCGGAGCATTCTGTCTACAGTCATCGGAATGGTTCACGGACATTCTCTCATTGCTCTTCACAAGAGCCCTGAGTGGTAAGTGAAGCTGATTATTATTACTGATGCTTGGAGTGTGACTACCCAAGGCCACATGGCAGAGAGTAGAGAGAAGAAACACAGGCTTGGGTATCCCCCCTCATGGGCTTCTCCTACGGTCTCACTCAGCGTAGACTGCAATTAGGGGTCCCTCGCATTCGCTCAGATTTCGTCTCATATAAGAACAAAACAAAATCCCAAGAAATCCTTCTGCATTGGGAACTCGCTTTTTACATTGCTTTCTCCCCGTAGGACTTCTGCTTAGTCAAATTCCCTTCTTAATAAATATCCTCTTATTGAGCTTTGGAGTCTCAAATTCTCTAACTTTACAAATCTAGGAATTGTGTTGGCTTTTTGCAGTTTTGTATTAATGAGTAAATTTTAGAGGTCCCGTATCTTATTAAAAAGGCCTTTCCAACTTTTTTTTTTTTTTAACTCTAGTAAACCCTAAACAGGACTGAAATAGTAGCATTTTAACAAATATTTCCTTGAGACCAGGAAAGGGGTAGGTTGGCAGACGTTTCCATAGGAACCCTGGCTGGGGAGTCCCAGGCTTCTGAGTGAGGCTGGGAGCCTGGAGACCCCATACCTGAAGGGGAAGGCAAGGGAGGGAGGCTGGGAACCAGGTGTTGATCCTTGCAGACTGGCCAGAGAGGAAGGAGAGCCCTGGGAGAGAACAAATTTAAGTTTTGAGGAAATTGTACTTTGAGATCGGAGATCTTAGTTACCATGCAAAGTAAATGCAAATGAGGAGCTGGCCAATTTTTGGTTGTTCTTTTTTGGGGGGGGGGAGGGTGGCGTCTTTAGGAAAATTCTTCTAGAGACCACTGCTCAAAAAAAGCACTTCGAGTCAACATTTTAAACATAACCTACTACCACAGCTGGGCTGGAGGACCCTCTAGCACCCCTTCCCCTCAGGACTGCTATCCTCTGGGGTTCAGGTCGCACGAGGCACTCGGGCGGACAGAAACACCACCACAGCTGAGTGCTCAGCGCGGAGACAGCTTCCCCCTTACCCCCACCTCCGCCCTCAAGGTAGGGGCTTTTGCAGGCGTCGCCCTCCTAATAACGCAGGGTGGGGGGAAGTCCTCGAACCGCCCGCGGTTCCTTTTCAGCAGAGCGAGCCGGCATTCATCTGACACTGAGCAAAGGGGTCCCCGCGGGGAAAAGTAACGACCCAGCTGCAGAGACTTCACCCGAGTAGGACGCGGCAGCGCCGGCTGCGGGTTCCCGAGCACAATCGGACGCGCGCCCCCGCGCCCCCCGCGCCCCCCGCGGGGAGGGAGGGAGGGAGGGAGGCAGCGAGCGGTGGCGGAGGGAGGAAAGGAGGCGGGAGGCGGGCGGGAGAGGTGGAGGGCGGTCAGGGTTCCGGGGCCCGCCCCGCCCTCTCGCTCGCCGCCGACTCGGCGCTGCGGGCTGGAGCGGGCGGCCGGGTGGCTGCCTGTCCAGGCCGGGGCTAGCCGCGCGTCGCGTCGCCGTGCAGTGCGCCGGGTCTCCGGGAGATGGCTTCTCCGCTCCCGCCCGCTGCTCCCGCTATTGTCTCACCCGGGGTGGCCTGAGTCTGCGGGCTCGCGCACGCTTGTGGCCCGGAGGGCTTCCCCCGCACCCCCCCTCCGGAGCCCGTCCCGCGCCCTTTCCTGCCTTCCCCGCCGCCCCTGGGTGGGGGCCCCAGGGCCGGCGCCCGCGGCGCGCAGCGCGGAGAGGGGAGCGGCCCGGGAGCTGGCGGTGCGCGGCGGGCGCGCCCGGGTGCCGGGGACGCCCGGAGCTGCGGAGCCCGCAGCCCCTGTCGCCGAGCACACGCCACGTCGGGTCCTCGCGAGGAAGCCCGCAACGAGCGCAGGTAGGACGCGCGGCGAGCCGGGAGCGCCGGCCCCGGCTCTGCAGCCGGCCCGCCGAGCGGAGGGAGCGGAGGTCAGGGGGCTCTGGCTCCAACATGGCATCAGCCAAGGGGCAACAATGGAAGGAGCCGCGGGCTCCCGGGGGCCGGCCGAGCCGCGGACGCGGTGGCCGCGAGAGCTCCTGCCCGCGGCGCCCTGCAGGTGGCCGACCCCCGCCGCCACCCGGTCCCTGCAGTTTCGGGGTGTCTCGGGCCCCCGGGCACCGCCTTCCCACTCCTTTCCCTCTCAGCACATTTCCTGGCTCCCAGCTGCAAGGCGATCTGAGCCAGCCAGGGGGGGGGGGGGGGTTGGTTTGTTTAAGATAAGGAATAAAAAGCAAAACCTGCCCCGGAGTGGGGGTGGCGGGGGTGGCGCTTTCCCTTGCAGTGGGTGAAAAGTCAGCATCTAGCTTGGGGAATATGGACATTTTTTAGCCAGACGGAGGGCGTACTTGGCTTCTGCCTTATAAGGATAGTGCGGCACCGGGAGAAGCTGGAGGGGAAAGAGAGGGACCCTCAGGCCCGAGTTTCCGGGCCCTCCGGGGAGGCGCTGCTCTCCTGGCGGGTACTTGTCTCTCGTTTTCGGCTCCCGACAGCGGCGGCTTTGATGTTGGGGAGCAGTCGCAGCAGCAGGAAGCCCAGGGGACGCTGCCAAGCTGGGGTGGGGTGAGGTGGGGAGCCAAGGGGTTTGGCAAGCTCCTGGGCTGTGAGAAGAGATTACCAAATGTATGAGGTTAGTGTACACACCCTGGTTGGCTGAGGGGCGTGTGTGTGTGTGTGTGTGTGTGTGTGTATGTGTATGTGTATGTGTATGTGTGAGAGAGGGAGAGAGAAGAATCTTCCATTGCTCCTGCTCCTTCAGGCCAACCTTCTCTCCCCCTCCGTCCCCACCCCCTTTCGAGGTATTTGTGGCTTCCCTGTCCCAGTCCCACCAGCCACGCCTGGGACGGAATCTCTATTGTCTCCTGGTGCCCTGATGGCTTCCCGTGCCCCCCCCCCCCAATTCTGTTGGGGAATTTTGTACCCTGGGCTGGCTGGTCCCAGCATGGCACCAGATTCCTGAGTGCACAGCTACCCGGGCTTCCAGAAGTGGGCCAACACTGCCCCTCCTTCTCTCTCTCAACTACCTGGCTGTCTGGGATGTGGCCAAGCAGATGTAAGCAATTTGCACTGAATTCCAACCCTGTATCAGTTGCTGAATGAAAACTTACTCCACCACCGCACTAGACCTTGGAAAGATACTGGAAAAGAAGCGTTCCAAGGGGTGGCAAACGCGATCCCCAAGTAGTCCTCCTTCCCCAAGTCCAGCTGTGCATCCTACGGCCGGGAGGTCATGGGGCTTCAGGACTTCATCTTCTCCAGAGCCTCGCAGTCCCATCTGGGGTTGTGTTCATGGAAAAATTAAGCAGAGGCCCATTTTCTAGCACTGCCTGGCATCTAGCGCCTGAGGAGACCGGTGGCTGTGAGCCGGAGCCCTGGGCTGAGGCTGTGGCTGCTTCTCCTTTGGCCTTTGGGTGAGCTCAAGGTTTGATTTCCATGACTCTGAGTTTACTGCTGAGTGTGCATGGGTGTGTGTGTTTCTGAATTGGATCAAGCTCGCAGCTCTGGCTGGGAGGGAGCTTGTGCATTTTCCTCTAGCTGGAAGCATTGGGGAGGGAGGCCCCATGGATCTGGGGCCTCAGGATTTTCTCTGAGTGGCTGTTTTGGGATTGCCCAGTGACCTGGAATGCTTTTGGTCTTTGCCATGACACAGTGGCCCTCTAGCAGACACCCCACAGCCCTGTGGGCCTTTGGTCCCCTCTCTGGTTTCCTCACCGCACTTGGCCTAGGCGCTTCGCAGGTGCCTCATGGGATTGGTCCTTCAGTCTGGACAGCCCTGCCACAGCCAGCACCGAGGAAAATGAGAGAACTGTGTTCCCTTTGAGGGGTTTGTGGCTGGCCGTAAATTTCAGGCTCCTCGTGCTCCTAGGATGTGAACTTGGACTTGATAATGCAGAGTAGTAGAAAATACAGTGGGTGGAGTTGGGGTCAGGAGGCTTGGGTTAGAGTCCTGGTGTGAGTGTGAGCATGGACAACTTATGAACCCAAAACTTAGTTTGTATAATCTGTAAAATGGGGGAAACATACCCTTGGCTCATGAGATTGCTTTAAAGATGAAATACACTGCTTACCACAAACTGAATAAAATCAAGTGTGCAAAAGCACTCTGGAAACTGCAGAGTACTAGACCAGTGTGGGTTATACACCCTGAGTTTAGCCTTGGTTACAACAAGGGAGGAATAGCTGGTGGGTTTTGTGAAAGGAGCGGGAGAAAGGGATGGAATAGAGAATGTGCTGGAATCTAGGACGAGGGAAGAGTGATGGGCAGATAACAAGGTAGCTATTTCTTGGGTTACTTCTCTTTTTTTGGGGGGGGTTACTTCTCTTTAAAAAGTGTTGGCAGGATGGGAGCTAGGAGAGAGGGAAAGGCTGCTTACTAATATCTGTAGGGAAGTAGGGAAACAAAGACCCACCAAAGGTGGGCTACTGTCCATAGACAGGGTAGTGCTGAGCTGGCAAATAATATAATAGCTAACATTTACTGATGTCAGTCAGCTGGTAAATGACAGAGGACAGATTGGAAGCAGGCTGTTTCATTCCAGACCCTGTGCTCATAACCTCAATGCCACTGTGAGGATGATACCAGGTCTCGGGAGGACAGAAAGGGCTATAAAATTCATTCAGACCAGATTCCCTGACTTGAACACCCTTGACATGTCACCAGACTGGGATAATTCCTTAGATAATAAACTTCCCAGGGGCAGGGGCCCAGCACGGCACCTCCTTAATTCCCAGAGGTGTTTGGGGGTCAGGGCACATGTATGTGAATTCCTTGGGATCCTGCCTTACCTTTTTCTGCTTTCTCATTCATATCCCTCCCTCAGTGTAAGGAGAAGACTGGAGGTAATCAAATAGAGTAATTTTGCTACCTTCTGGGCAACATTAATAAGAGGTTTGGGACTTGGGGTACTCTGGAAATTCAAGGCAAATCTTTTGTTTTAGTATTTCTGTGTCTGCTTTATTTCATGCCTATTTTATAAAATGAAATGTAGGAGGCTGTTACTCTTGCATATCCTATGACCGCATACAGCTTTAGAACTGGAAAGGACTTTAGAGGTCATTTCTCTGAGAAGAAGTGACACTCCCAAGGTCACACAGTTACTAGCAGTGTTAGAACTTTACCCTTGCCCCCTGGATCACAATATGACTGATGATAGGACCTACCTTTCGGCACTTCACAATCGTGTGCAGACCTTGTCAGTGATTTCATTGTTGGGGAATTCTCTCAGAGCACTAATGATGGAATTCACTCACCCCAAATTCCTGTGTTGGTTAAAGACATTAAGGACACAGAAGACACTGTTTGAGCTGAGGGGCAGAGGTCCTCAAGGTCAGGAGAAGGAAGAGGAAAGAGGTTCTCAGTATTCCTGAGGCAGAACACAGAACCTGGGGCTGAAGGATCTAGCCATTCACTCCTTCCTCTTTTGAAATACTTCCCATAGGACGTCTCACCCTGCAGAGGACATATCTGTAGTATATCCAAGAGGAACCAGAGATCATTTACCTCTTCAGAAAATGTTTGCCTTTCACCAGTGCTTTATCATTCCTGCCTCTGTTCCTTCCTGAAAACTCTCTTCCATTCCCTTCTTCCTGCAGCTTTCTCTCTCTCCCACCAGCCAACCCTAGTCATGGTGAGATCAATCTCCTGGGTGGCAGTGTTTTCTTTTCTTCTTGGCAGTTCTTCCTACAACGCTTTGTGTGTCCTAAGTCTCTGCTCCTGAGGGTCCTGTCTGGAGGCTAGATTCTACCTTGTCTCCTCTCCCTGTATCCTCCGCAAATGGAGGTGGGTGTCAGGAATGAGAGCTGCTCTACTCAACATGGCTTTGCTGTCCATGCCTGGCTAAGCCCAGGTCCACCAGGAGTAAGCTTGCATGGAGGCATCCTCTCTAGCTAAGTTCTTCTGTCTATCTTAGTGTAGTTGGTACCCTTGGCAGCAAACCAGAAGACATAGGGTGAGGGGGAAAGAGGAAAGAACCAAGAAGATTCCATTTTGAGGAAATGCTACGGTGTGCCTTGCTAGGGAGAAGAAATAGATAATAGATACGAGCCTTTCTTGTTTTAGGTCTTAGACGAATCCAGAACACAGGAGAGTGTCATGATAGGGCTTTTCCACTGCTGAAATATCTCTTGAGAGTCCGTCTTTTCCGGAAGCAGAGAGTCTGCCACGTTCCTGATTTGCCATGTGGTTAGGTCTTTCTGGGGATAAATAAAGGAAGTTAAACTGATAAGGAGCACCATTAAAGTGTGTTTAATTCTGACCCAAAAAGGAGAGATCGTTTGCAAATTGGGTATTAGGGGAAGCTGGGAGAAAACGTCTCTATTATTTCCTCCCAAAATATAATGGCCAAGATTTCACGTTTCCACTCTAGACTTCAAGAAGGCAGAGTTTTTTTTTTTTTTTTAATTAAGGGAAAAGATAGATATAATTCCCTGACAAGAGACTTTGAAATGTAGAGTGGTTCCAGAGGGTTGGCAAATTCTCTCAAGTGCAATTTTCACGACACTGTTGCAGATGGTTCTGGAACACAAGGGGAGAAGGGGCCACTGGAGCAAGAGTTCAAGTACCAAGAAGGGCAAGAGTGTGTGACGAAGAATAGCCAGCAGCATTGAGTGTCCATCCACTGGTAGCTTTTTTTCTTTCTCTTTCTTTTCTTCTTTTTTTTTTTTTTCCTAAGTTTTAATTTTAATTCCAGTTAGTTAACATTTAGTTTCAGGTGTTGTCCCCTTGTAACTTTTCTTTTCTTTTCTTTTTTTAAGATTTTATTTATTTATTTGACAGAGATCACAAGTAGGCAGAGAGGCAAGTGGGGGGTTGGGGAACAGGCTCTCCGCTGAGCTGGGAGCCTGATGCGGGGCTCGATCCCAGGACCCTGAGATCATGATCTGAGCCGAAGGCAGAGGCCTAACCCACTGAGCCACCCAGGCGCCCTCACTTTGTAATTTTTCAGACATTATCTTTACTTTCCCCATCCCCTAACTTTGAAGGAAACCATGATGATGAAAATGTGTCCCCCCCCCCCACCTTTAGCAATGGGACAGCTGCGATTCCGATTAGGTTTGCTTCAAAAGAAGATTAAGAAACATGCCGAAGATAATTAGAGAAGAACCACAGTTTGAATCCAGGTCAGGATATCTCCCGGACCTGTGTTTCTTCCTCCGGGCCTTCCCTGTAAGGGACCTCTGAGAGAAAAGTGTCGATGAGGCCCAAGTTCTGAATGAGATGGGGTTTCCCCAAGAGTCAGTTAACAACAGAAAGGGTTGTTCTCAAAGTCGTTTGTGGAAGAAGCTATGGCCTCAAAGGGAGAGAAGTCTCTCAGAAGAGAATGGTTAGAAAGAACTCATTCATTCATTCAACAGATGTTTTTGAGGGCTTACTAATGACTGTCAGTGCTTTCAGTGGTGAGGACAGAGAGCCTTCCAGAACTTACAGTTGAGTGGGGAATACAGACAAGTAAATAGGCTGTGGGGTGAGTGGGTGAGTGGGGGAGAACGGGATGCTTTGGAAACTCATAAGTGGGGCACTTGGGGTAGTCAGACTTCCTGGAAGAAATTCAGTGTTAGCTGAGATCAGAACAATGTGTAGAAATTGGGCTGGAGGACAAAGTGAAAGGCAAAGTAGGTGAGGTGATACTTTAATCTGGCCAGACCCATTGAAGGAGTTTGTATCTCACGGTTTATTCATGATGTACCTGACACTGTCCTCAGGGCACAGGAGTGAAGAGGACAGTCCCTGCCCTTCTGGATTTTGTGTTCTGAGAGAACTCAGCTCACTAAGAATAAATTTCATGAAGCTTGTTTATTTTGCTGACAGGGATTTTATGCTGGTAGATCAGGAAATTCCTCATAGACAAGCTCTGGCTGAACTTAGGGAAAGTTTGAGAAAGACTCGGGATAGTCCTATGGGTAACGAAGGGTAGAGTCAAAAAAGTGGGTTAATTAATGGTTGGTTAATTCTTCCTCCAACAAAAACATCTTCAGTGCCTCTGTTCCTTCATTCTTATATTCACTGATTCATCAACTGAAGGGCACTATAAATTCAGTATATAAGTATATGGCTTTAGAGTCAATTCTGTGGGTTCAAAGCCTGGCCCTCCCACATACTAGTTGTTTGCTCTTGGGAAAGGTACTGAATTTCTCTGTGCTTCTGTTTTCTCATTGTAAGATGGGGAACATAATAGTACCAAGGAGAAAAAAAGGCTGTGGTAGAAATGAAATGAGTTCATTAGTGAACTGTCTAGAACAGTGCCTGATACTTAGGAAGGGCTTAATAAATGGTGACGGTTACAATTATGTTATTAGGGATACAAACTTAAATTCAGTATGGTCCATGACCTTGAGGTAACCACATTGGACTCCAAAAACTGCAGGTGAATGGATGAACTGCTTTATGGCAGGGTCATTCCTATAAGCTCACTATGAGGCACTTGTCACACGGCTGCTCCGAGAGCTGAGGCAGCATTTCAGAGGAGCGTAGAAGCTAGGACCATGGTGCTTCATATTTGGGGGGCCTCTAAACCCTGAGAGTCTAATAAATGCTATGGGGTATCAACCTGGAAAAATAAACTACAGTTTTGCCTTCCTCATTCAGAATCTCTAATCCTACAGCAGGAAGGTGTTAAATGTTCTCTGGGTTGGTCTGCTCACTCTCCAAACACAGTATTTAACACTCTGTCTCTGGTGTGAAACATTGGGCTGAGCATCGTGGGGAAGGCAAAGGTAAATAAGAGGTAAATTTTATTCTTAGATTAATGGGCTTCTGTCTGTGAAAGTGCTTTGTAACTGTGAATCATGTACATGGATAAAGATGATGTTAATCACTAGTAGGTATAATGCGAAACAGTATAAATGCTGTGTTTAGAGTTGTCCAAAAGAGAACAGAAGTCACTTTCAGTCCTAGGAGATGAGAACAGGCTCAAATATAAGAGCAGGCCCTTGCAGAGGGCAAGGCAGAGAATATTCCAGAAAGCATGAGCGTGACTGAAGATTTGTGGGAAAACTTGCCCTGGGGAATGGTTAATAACCATCAGTTTGGGGACCATGCATGGAACTGGGCTTGGACTCAAGCCCATGGAACTGGGCTTGGACTCTTGAAGGCCTGATAACGAAGGGGAGAGACAGAAACCTTTTCCTCAGAAGGATGACAGGAACAGAACCATTGCTGCAAGGTTATCTTGGAAGTGGAGCACAGATGCTTTAGGGTTCAGTGGGGAGACAGATGTCCTTAGAAGGCTGTTTCACTTGTTCAGGTAAAAGCATAGTAATTTTTGGTGCCTGATAGGTGCTTCCAAGAGGTTATTTCAGTTAAGGAAAGTAATCCAAAACTTGGAAAGGTATGGACCACCTTGAGAGAGATTGGAACAGGAAGGCTTGGGGATTTCCTTCCCTAGAAGTAGACTGGTTGTGACTCAGTCTGGAAGGAGCACTGAAGTGGGAGTCTGGGACCTCTGGGTTCTAGCCCCACTTCTGCCACTGACTACCTATGTGACTCCAGACAAGTCATTTCTCCCCTTTGGTCATTGATTCTTTGTGTAAAATAGGGATTCAGTTTTTCTCTGTGTTATGCTGTACTCACCCCAAGTGTAGCTGCCAACGGCTACCCACCACTGTCACCCACCGCTGTCACCCACCACGCTAGTACAGTACCACTGGCTAGATTCTCTGTGCCTTTTACTCCCATGACTTACCATTCCATAACTGAAAGCCTGTATCCTCCTTTCGTCTTCACCCATTTACACCATTGGTCATTGGTCTCCGTATTTGCAAAACAGTAGGTCATCTTTTGGTTTTTCCTTGTTTATTATTTGCTTGCTCTTTTTTTTTTTTTTAAAGATTTTATTTATTTATTTGACAGAGATCACAAGTAGGCAAGAGAGGCAGGCAGGGAGAGAGAGGAGGAAGCAGACTCTCCGCGGAGCAGAGAGCCCGATGTGGGGCTCGATCCCAGGACCCCAGGATCATGACCCGAGCCGAAAGCAGAGGCTTTAACCCACTGAGTCACCCAGGCACCCCTATTTGCTTGTTCTTGAGTGGCTTGGGAGGTGAAGAAGTGTATTGGGGTTTGGGGGGGAGTGCAGAGCCGTATTGGGATGATCACTAAGGGCAGCTCGGACTTTCAGTAAACAGGGATGTGCCTGGGGCCCATTCTATGGGATGGGAAAAACACGAAGGGTTTTGGCCTCAAACAAGTTTCGACTGAGTTCTTGATTCCACTGCCTGCTGGTTGTACGACCTTGGGTAAATTTTTCAGTCCTCTTCCTGTTTTCTACTTCCCTCATCCGTTAAGTAAGGATATTAATATCCACATGGGAGGATTGTTGTCAGGATTAAAGAAGGCAATACCTGGCACAAACTCGCGTAGGGGAAGAACGGGTCTCCTTCTTCCCTTCTGTTTGGTGCCGCTCATATTGGCTTAGCCTCTCCCCCAGCCCTGCCCCGCCTTCTCCTCTCTCCCTTTCACCCAGATAAAGTATGACACCTCCGCTCCAGTCACGACAGCGACAGCGGACCTGTCCCTGGAGGAACTAACTTGACAGACTCTGTAATGGTGTTTACATACTTCGGAGTGGTATTTCCGCAAGGTGCTTCTGGAACGTTGGCCCTGATAGGCCTGCATACATATGGCCACTCCCTGGTACACTAACCCAGCTGCAAGCAATGTCAGCTAATCCCTCCTGAGAATGGCCTCTTGACAGTTGCTACCCTAGTGGACCCCGAGTAAGGGTCCCATGGGCCTCCCTGGGCTGAAGGTGGGACTGGTAGGATGAGGGTGTGCTACCCTGTGCCGGGTGGGCAGCTGGTCTACCACTCTGCCTGTGTAGACTAGGGCTCTGTCTTATGGACGACGCCTCTGTCACCCTTGGGGCCTTCTTGCGCAGAGTGGGGTGTAAGAGATAGGAGCAAGGCATCAGAGCATATCCAGAGCAACACCAAAAGGAATTGCCATGAGTCCTTGCCCTACTCCCCCATGCCCTCGGTCACTCCCTGCTTAGAAAAAAACAAGTCGTCTTGAGCCCTTTCTTTGCACAGATGAAAGTTGTTTTAATGCCATCTAAGGCAAATGTGCTATCCTCGTGCCCCAGACACCAGGACCACCGTTTCAGTCTGTTGTGTCGCACACCGCGTGTGTCACACATCAGCGTGTTAAGGAGAATGACGAGTAGAAGTGAGGGAAAATTGGAAGAATTGACCAGGGAAGGTGTCTGAGGCTCTTGAGTCAGGGTGGGAAGAAGAGAGACAGAAAGTAGGGAGGAAGAGGGAGCCTTCAGCTGCACCTGGGACTTTGGAGGCCCTGAGAGGCAGCTGGGCAGGGAAACAGGGCATGAGGAGTCTTTAGTAGGCTCTCAGGGCAGATGGGTCTGGGTGAGGGCACTGGACCTACCACCAGGACAGGGGTGACCAGACTGATATGGGGAGTCCCGGCTGGGATCTGGTAGCACAGGACACTGCCTGCTGCCTCCTCCCCAGGTCCCCATCTGTGTTTCCCTTTCCCTGTGGTTTGGGGATTCCGAACACTGAGAGGCCATCTTGGGGAAGGTCTCAATCTGAGTTCCCTCCTAGGGCCCTGCATTCCGAGTGGGGTTTCTCCTTTGACCTAGCTAAAATGGAATCCTTGGTCTCTCTCGAGGTTCAGTGTCCTTGACTGACCCTGAGCAGGATATCCTGCCTGTTACCAGGAAAAGTGGAGTGGAACTTCGCAGCTACCGAGGAAGGCCAGTAGCCACCTCGGTCAGTCTTGGCTGATACTCGCCAAGGTCCCAGGATTGGAGGGGGCGGCTGCCTGCTGGGCCTCACTGAGGGGCACAGGTGTTCTGGACTGGGGTTAAGAGATGCCTAGGCCTCAGGCACTGAGACCAGGGAAGCTCTGAAGAGGCACCGCCAGCACCGGAGACCCACCCTGCCTACCTTTTAATTAATGGATCATTCCTCCCAAGCCACTAGAAATTTCCCTTACCACTTCCAGAAAGGGTTGGGTTGGGCACTCCTCTCCTCAGACTCTGCTTTTCAAATGCAAATGTCCAGTGTCCCTGGGCGGGACTAACACCTTGGCCTCTAACACCCCTGTGTGAATTAGTATCAGATGTTTGGTGGTGTTTTCTTTGTGTGTGTGTGTATGTGTGTGTGTGTGTGTGTGTTTTCTGGGCTGTAAGATGGGGGCTGCTTGAGAGGGGCACCCCTTTCCTTTCCCACCCTGGTCTGACCCCAGGGCCTCTCCAGTGTGCCCTGACTTAGGAAGTAACCCACCAACACTGAAGCCTGCCAGAAGCGAGGTGGCCTTTGGGCTCATCTGCCTGGCGTCCCCATTCCTGGCATCCTGGCTCCCTGGTGCCCTGTGGGCCTGCCTCCAGTGTATTGGAATGTGGACAGGGAAGGCCCAGAGCTGCTCTCTGGAGCTGAAATGTCCTGTTTTCTCTTTTTCTTCTGGGTTCAACCTTCTGTCTGCTTTTCTCAGACTTCTTTGCCTGTGACAGTAAGATTGTGACTTCATGTGTCTAACCCAGCTTCCTCTCCTCTCCTTCCTTCTCCTCTCAGGGAGCTGATGAGGGCGTGAGCAAGGTGCAGGGGATGTGTATGTGTGTGGGGGAGGAAGGTGTGGGGGCTGCGCGGGGGCAGCTGTGATTGTGTAGGGTGTGGGGGTTGTGGGAGGTGTGCGGGGCATGGAGTATGCATGGAGAGTGTGGGATGCATGTGGGCGTCTGGGGGAAGGTATGTGTGTGTGGAGGGGGGGGAGGGGGTGGAAGAGGTAGTCTCGGTATGTGGGGGGTGCCCAGGGAAGGGAGTGAGTGGTGTGAGGTATGTGGGGGAAGGTGTGGGTGTATGTGCCATTCGTTTGATTACCGTGGCTTTAGGTCCCTGACAATGACTGTTGTCGCTCAGAGATATTCTTGATCTGAGGAGTTAGCACTCACTGAAGACATGTTATTATCAGACCACAAGTCTAGGTTGCTGGCTTAGGGACTTTGGTGGCAGAGGGACAGTGGGCAGGGCTCATGGAGGGGGCAGGGGGCTTGTCCTGGGCATGGCGTGGGGGGGCCTGGTCTTCAGCTCTCCAGGTTCCCGTGGAAGACTAGCTCAGCCTTTTTCTGCTTGACTTGCTTCTGCCCTCCCGGCAGCCACGCAGGTGGCTCTCAGCTGCTGGCAGCCCACCGCCCACACAGCCCTGCCCAGTGGCCCTCATGCAGGCCTGCGGGCAGTCGCCCCAGCCTTCCCACAGCAGCACCACCACCTGGAGGCTGCGGGCCCCACTTTCTGCACTCTGTGTGTTGGATTGTTCCGGGTCCTTGTCATCCTGATCCTGGGGCTCTGGCACATCTGGGCCAAGTGTGTACTTGTTGGGGGACAGCCCAGGGCTGGGGTCAGGGTGGTCCCTGAGTCCCAGCACCACGTAGCTTCCCCACATCGGGGCTGTGGACCCTTCCCCACTCTGCCGCAGCTCCAGCGTGAGGCCCAGGGCAAAGTCCCTGACCCTTACTGGGCCTGGGTCTGCTCATCTCTAGTAGACAGGAGGACCCGGTCGTGGAGAAGAGAGAGAGCCTCTCAGGTGTTTAAGAAGTTGCTACCAGAAAACAACCAAAGCATTGTTAGCATTGAATTCATTGGAAATGCTCCCTTAAAAATCCAAGCTCTGATCCCCAGCAAAGATGTCCTTCAGGATGAGGTCCCATTGGCCTTATTCAGTGCACTCTCATTAGTCCAGTGCCCCTGCAATTACCCCAGGATACACCCCCTCCCCTTGCCACAGGCTCAGGCCATAATTTGAGGTGCTGCTCGGTCTTTGTAGATGCTGGTAGGCTGGGCCCGCCCAGCCCGTGAGGACTTGGGGCCCAATCTCGGGAGCAGTGAGTTGGTTCCCCACTGCCTCTCATCTCTTCCTCCGGTGACCCCTCCAGGCGAGCAGAGACTTCTTGGTGTGTTCCGTTCTCCTTTTGGTGTCATGGCTGCATGGGAACATCTGTGACCCGCTTTCTGGATCCTGTTTAATGGGCTGGCCGCCTCCAGGGAGGTTCTCCAGCCCACACAGGAATCCCGGAGAACTGGATTCCAGAGGACACAAGCTGGGGAAGCTGGACTGGAGACTGAGCTGGAGGTGACAGGGGACAGCGCAGGCCTTGTGGGAGACCTCAGTCTTCGAGAAGCAAATGGTGCTGTGGAGCAGAGCCGAGGAGGGGAGGCAAAGGCCTTGAGGGGTGGTGTGTGCCCATCCCCAACGCCACCCGCTTTCTTTCACCCCCTCCCAGAGGGGTTTCCTTTATACTTCCTGGGGTCTCCCCTATCCTCAGAGAGGTTACGGTTTCTTAGATGTTGGTCTTTGGAAATGTTGGGGTGGTTTTTCTGACATAGGATGGGCTGGTGTGAATCTTGTCCCTAAAGATCTTTCCTTAGACATCCCCTCAGCTGGACACCGGGATTGGCCAGGGAAGGTCCTGCCCGAGAGCTCCTTCCCCCAACCTCCATCCTGTCCCACTGCCTTTCTCTCGAGGGCCAAGGAAGCTAGAAGAGTAATTCTTTCTTTTTTTTAAAGATTTTATTTATTTATTTGAGAGAGAGAGACAGTGAGAGAGAGCCTGAGCGAGGAGAAGGTCAGAGGGAGAAGCAGACTCCCCGTGGAGTTGGGAGCCTGATGCGGGACTCGATCCCGGAACTCCGGGATCATGACCTGAGCCGAAAGCAGTCGTCCAACCAACTGAGCCACCCAGGCGTCCCTGGAAGAGTAATTCTTAACCATTCTGCTGCTTGCAGGGCACCCAGCGGATCAGAACTAGAAGGGCTGGTTCTATGGGCTGTGGTGGCCCAGCGCAGGGAGGGGGGGGCAGGGAGGAGGGAGCAGGAAGTGCAAACCAGACAGAGAGGAGATGTGGCTGCTCTGGCTCCCGTGATGGTTCCTGGATTAGAGAGCCACACGCTGCTAAGACCTTTCTTCCCTCTTTGCCAGGGGTTCCATTCAGCTGACTGCCAGCTCCCTGTGTCTGATCTACATCGCCAGCTCTAGGAAGGAAAGTTTTGAAAGGAGACAGAAGCTGCCCGAACTCTTCCATTCCTGACTTTCTTTACTCGAGTCCTGAATCTGCAGGGTTTGTGGTAGGATCTGTGGTTTTTCCTGTGTGTGTGTGTGTGTGTGTGTGTGTGCACGCGCACGTGTGCTGAACAAATTGCATACCTGAGTTCTGAGCTGGGGTTGAGGACTCTCAGGCTCTGAATGGGAACATCTAGCCATATCACAGGGCTCCTAGCATCTGTCTCTGTGCTCCTAAGACCCAGAGAGCCCTCTGCTAACTCTGGTATCAACTTTGGCTGCAAATGAGTGTCATGTCCAGGGTAGGCCCAGGGAATCCAGGGATGGAGAATAAAGTTCTAACAGCAAAGACTGAACCATGTAGGGCTGCTTTAATTTGGCCAAGGGGATGCTAGAGAGGGGCTGGGTGAGGGAGAAGAAAGCACAGACAGTTGTTTTCTGTCTTCCTACACTCAGAACTAAGCGATAGCCACAGAGGAGGAACATAGATACGTTGGTTCATGATTCACTGATGGGCCTGACATTAGAGAAGCTTCCAGAGCTGTGCATAAGCCAGGACAGGTGACTGTCTGATTGAGACAGGGAGTTGACCTTTCAGGTACACCTTCCTGCTAGATTCATGATGCAGGGCATGCTAACCTTCCCAGCTCCAGCTGAGCCTCTGGCGGTGGGGGCGGGGGGTGGGTTGGTAGGGCAGCGGTGTATGGAGCAAGGAGCAAGGGATGGGTCTGTGGCTGCAAAGCCAGTGGAATTTTGGGTATGTGTAAGTGTGGGTGTCGGAGGGTGGAGAGGGGCAGGGGTCCTCTGAAGACAAAACTCTGGAAGCCAAAGGGTTTAAGTCCAAATGGCTTCTTACTCCTTGACCCATTTCATTCTGAGAGGCGGTGCTGAAGGTACCTTCCTCGGTAGTCCTAGAACTGAGTCCTCTTCCCTTACTAAAAACTATTAAAAGTCGGGATGCCTGAAGCTGGGGGCTTGAGACCCTTCATATTATTTTTTACCATCTTGTTTCACGGCTCTCCATGTTCCCTGCCCAGTGAAGATGGGCCAAGACACGTGGTGCTTCCCTGCCTTGTGCCCCAAAGGGGCGGGAGGATTGAATTCTTTACAGGTAGGCCGGTCACCTTTGCTGGACAGTAAGCTCCCTGGAACTGTGCTGCGGTCACCTGAATGCTTCAAGGACGAGCATGGCGCCTGCCACATAGCTGGTCCTCAGTGCCCATCGGGATTCAGTTCTTTGGGTCTGGGTGGGCGATGACCCAGACCCATCCGGCTGAGCAGATCAGAGTCGTTCCCAAAAGGCGCCCTCCCGCCAGGCAGCAGGAAACCCTCTCCACCCACGGCTGGGATCACTGCTGGCCCCTGGGGCCCTACCCTCTCTGGCACAGGGGCTGAGCAGAGCCCACTGGCTGGCTGGAGTGTCCCCTCCTTTCTCTCCACCCTTTGACTCCAGACCATTTGTGGCTCTGCCCTGACCCCGTTCCCTCCTCTGCTGCCCCCCAGCCATTCTTTGGCAGCCCTGCGGACTCTTTGGTGCCTGGTGCCATTCAGACCCCAGCACCCAGCTGCTCACCCATAAACATGCGCTCTTTCTTCATCAGCTGACTGCCCAGGGCTGTCTTCCCGCACTTGCCTCTTGCCTTCCTGGCACTTCCAAAACTGTGGTCTGTAGGGTCAGACCTGGCGGCGTATCTGAATTCCTGGGAAGGCTTGGCAATGGTCAGAGTCCAGGGACTCACCCTACTAAGTCAGACCCTCCAGAAGAGGGGCCGGGAATCCGTATGTTGGAAAAGCTTCCCAGATGATAATCGCAAGCATTCAGATGTGGGCTCTGTATTAGATACTATTATTGTGTCCACAGTGTGCCAATAGTGTCGTGTTTATGTAGGAAAATGACCCAGTTCTTTGGAGATTCAGGCTGAAGGATTTAGAGGTGAAGTGCTTGCATCTTCCTTGCAAGTGGTTAAGCAGAGAAAGAGTGTGCGCCAATGTGGGGAGGTGTAGACAGTGTGTGCTTGCGGGTGGTGAAGGGAAAGTGGCTGGAACTGGTCTCCCAGACAGTTTGCACCTGCCTTTGGAAAGATGGACCTGAGAAGACAACACACCCTGCGCCACCAAGGCATGCAGCCCCAGCGGGCGCCATTCTCGTGGTTCTCTTTGTTGTGGTCAGAGGGTGGCACTCACATAGACCCCAGTGTGTGGCTGCCCCCTGGAGTTGTGCGACACCATAGTACTCAGCTCTCTTTTCCTGGATGGGCTGCAGAGATCCCCCGCCCTCACCACCCCACCTCTTTCCTGGGACACCTACATGCATTTTTTTCCCCAGAATCCGTGGGAGCCCTTGAGGACTAAGGGGAACAGAGCAATTTCTAATTTGTCAACCCAGCAGAGGCTGGCAGAGAGGGAGCTGAATTGGGGAAGGGGAGGGGGAGCCTGGAAGCATGAGACTCTGTTGACTATATACTTTGTGTATTCCCACCCATCCCAGAAACTGAACTTTGGGGCTTGAGTTCTTCGAGGAAGCCAGCTCGCTCTACCTCCAGGTCGTTGGGAATGTTGCTCCTGACTTCTGTCTTTTCCCCTGCACCTGGCTGCCGCTCTGTACCTTCCCTCCACCTTCAGCGGTGGCTCTCCTGGTCCTGCAGGGGCTGCTGCTTGTCGGTCTCCTCACCTCGGATCCCTCGCACGCCGACCGTCTGGTGGAGTCCTGGCCAGGCACCAGGGGATGGTGGTTAGGGTCAGCTCGGCTTTCCTCATCTGAGTTCCAGTTTTGGAAGAACCTCAGGAGCCAGGCCCAGGGAGCACCCGTGGGCCTTTTCTTCTCTTTCCTCCCAGGGCTAAGGCTGCCCCTTAGCTCCAGGATGTGACTTGGGCATCCTCTGAGAAATTTGACTCAAGGAAACCAGTGGGTTAGCATTCAGAGGCCCAGAGCGGGAAGACACTTCGTGGGGTAGTCCTATCTATCCGCCCACCTGTCTTTACGGATGCCAAGCCCAGCCCGGTGAGGTGATACCCAGTCCCGTGTTTGTAGGACCCCAAGGAAGGACATCAGCTGCCCCCTGATCACTCGTCTTCTGCCTAGAAACTCTCTCTTTTTTAAAAAAAGATTTTATTTATTTGACAGAGACTCAGCAAGAGAGGGAACATAAGCAGGGGGAGTGGGAGAGGGAGAAGCAGGCTTCCTGCTGAGCAGGGATCCTGATGCGGGGCTTGATTCCAGGGCTCTGGGATCATGACCTGAGCCAAAGGCAGAAGCCTACCGGAATGAGCCACCCAGGTTCCCCCCCCAACCCCTGTCTAGAAACTCTTGCCACTGGAAAGTGCTGACCTTACGTCCCAGTTCAAGTGCATTTCTCAGTGGAAATGAGGTGAATTTGGAAGTTAAGGAACTTAATGGTGGTGTGGTGGGGCAACAAGTCCATCCCTATTTAATTTTGAATGTACTATTTTAAGACTATATTTGAGGTATGTAAAGGGTACTCTTGGGAGCATAAAGAAGTGGCCTGATGGCTCAGTTGATTAAGCAACTGCATTTGGCTCAGGTCATGATCCTGGAGTCCCAGGGTCAAGTCCGCATTGGGGGCTCTTTGCTCAGCGGGGAGTCTGCTTCTCCCTCTAACCTCTCCCCTCTCATGTTCTCTCTCTCTCTCTCTCTCTCTCAAATAAATAAATAAGCAAACAAACAAATAAAGCGGCCCTTAGTCCAGCCCGGGGTTTCGGAGAAAGTCTCCTCGAGAATGCATGTCTGAGCAAAGTCTGAGGGGTGAGTTAGAGTCCCACGGGCAGAAAGCGGGAGGGAGCTGGGAAGGACTTGCCCAGGGGAAGGAAGATGTTGAACAAAATCCTGGAGGTATTGTGTCTGGGGCAATGAATGGCAGCCCCTGAGAGGAAGATGGGGCCAGTGATAAAGGATTTGTAAAGGAAGCAAATAGAGAGCCTTTGAAGGGGTGGAAGCAGCGAGTGGGACAGTGGGACGATCAGGTTTACCTTTTAGAAAGAGCCCTCTAGCTGTTCTGGGGAGAATGCCTTAAGGAGGGGCAGCTTAGGAGGAAGAACTGTTAGGAGCCCTATGATAATAGCTCAGATGGGAGAAGATTAGGGCCTGGGGAGGGCTGCCCTGCAGCCCTTGGGACAGAGGGAGGGACTAGCTTCAGGAATGCTAATGAGCAAAAGTTGCTTCTTGAAGTCTTTGGTGACTGGCTGTGGGGGCCAGGTGAAGGATGTATCTTGGGTGGCTGTCGGGTGCCCTTTGCCAAGGTGGGGGACCAGGAGGGAGGAGAGGTTGTGGGAAGGGAAGGGACAAGGTGGTAGTTCAGTTTTGGACATACGGGTGGGCATATCAACTTGAAGGGCGAGATACCCCTTTGGATATGCTCCAACACATGAATGGAATGAATAGGATGAGAGGCAAGGTTGCCCGAGCAGAGGGTGTTAACAGTGGCTGAGTCCTGAGCCAACACCAACATTTCAGGGGTGGCCAAAGGAAGAGCAGGCCCAAGAAGGATGGGGAGAATAAGAAAAAAATGTCATGGAAGCCAAGGGAAGGGTCTGGGCAATGAAATGCAGCAGTCATGTCCGGGCACACAGAAATGCCTGTGGAGGGGCACCTGGGTAGCTCAGTCGGTTTTTAAGCATCTGCCTTCAGCTCTGGTCGTGATCCTGGGGTACTGGGATCGACTCCTGCATCGGGCTCCCTGCTTAGCCGGGAGTCTGCTTCTCCCTGTGCTCCCTTCTTTCTCCCCCCGCTTGTGCTCTTTCTCTCAAATAAATAAAATCTTCAAAAAAAAAAAAAAAAGGAAGGAAGTCAGTCAGTCAGTCAGTCCTGTGGGACTGGATGGCCTGGACATCATTGCTGTGGTGGTTTTCGTAGAAGGATGGGGACAGAAGCCAGATTACAGTGAACTGAAGGGTAAACGGGAATTGGGGAAGTTCATGTGTCTTGTGCTCTCGAGGAGCTTGGCTGGGAAGGAAGAACGGGGAAGGTATTGGCTAGAGGACAGAAAGGCAAGAGAAGGTATTTAGGGTGTAGGGTTTTTTGTTTTTGTTTTTTATTCTTCCTTTTTAAGGCTAGAAACAGCCTGAACACGTTTATGTGCTAAGAGAGAGATGCTGGTAAGGAGTAGAGGCAAAGGTACAGCAGAGGGAAGGGACTTCCTGGGGGGCATCCTCCTGGAGGGGAGGCAGTGGATGGGGCAAGAGCCCAAGGAGGCTGTGCCTCAGCAGGAGGTGGGAACGTGCTTCCGCTGAGACCCAAAGGAAGAAAGGGAGACTGTGTGCAAGTGGGAATAAACTTGTGCATGAGAGAGGCAGGAAGTTAGATTATTTCCAATGGCTTCAGTTTTCCTCTTTATTATAATGGTACCTGGCGAAGGCAATTTTTTTTTTTTTTTTTTTTTAATGAGAGAGAGGGAGGAGGCACTCATGGGAACAGGGGTTGTGGTGAGCAGAGGGAGAGAATCTCAAACAGACTCCTCGCCCAGTGCAGAGCCTGCCATGGGACTCAGTCTCACGACCTTGAGATCATGATCTGAGCCCAAATCAGGAGTTAACAACTTAATCAATTAAGCCACTCAGGCACCTTCTTTTTGGGGGAGCGGGTGTCAGATCTTTGTGTATTGCAGAGAGAAAATGGATGGAATTTAGGGTTAAAAGCATGGGTGGAAAAACAATGCAAAAGAAATGCCTTCTATTTTCAGTTGAATAGGGAGGGGGGTCTATAATCTTGTTTCTAAAATCATTTGATTTATTATTATTATTATTACAGTCACGAGTTTTGTATCACGGGTCTGGTCCTGCAGGTAGAAAAATCCTGAGGTGGTGCCCAGTAAAACTCAAGAAGAAGCTGTACCTGTGAACTTCAGAGTCATCTCAGGGGTGGAGTTAACCAAACCCAGACAGAGCCTCCAGGAAGGGAAGATTCAGGATCAGACAGGACTCAGGGGAGGGCACAGTTCTGCTCCCTGTGCCTTGTTTTCAGCATGTTCAGGACAGAGCGATTGTTCCTTCAGGCACCCATGACTAGAAGAAGGAATTTCTATTACCCAAGGCCACCCAGCCCAGAAGTTTCTGTCAGACGTCCCACATGTGAGTGGAGAAGAGGTGGAGATAAGAGGGACTCTCCCTGAGGTCACAGGCCCTGTGGCCCCGGGTTGGGACAGAAGACTCACCAGAGGTCCAGCCTTTTAGGGGGTGGGTGACAGCCCAGCCCTGAGAGCACAGGGAGGGTGTGTGTCACGTCTGGGCCTTGAGTTCCAGGGGAGCAGCACGGAGCCTGGGGTCCCAGAATCAGTCTACTGATTAGCCTCAGGCACCAACTGGAGCCAAAAAGGGTCCCCGGCTGAGCCGCCTACGGGGATAGAGACACCCCCTGGGGTTCTTGAGCATTAGCCTCATCCCAGGACCGCAGGTGTTCAGGGCACGTCCCAGCTGTGCTGGTGACAAGACCCCAGTCACACTCGATGTCCCTGGTGTTTACTGCTGATGGGGATTCTGCCTCCTGGACATTGTGACACCAAGGACAGCGGGGTGAGCACAGGTTGACCTGACTTCCAGAGGGACAGAGAAGCCCAGAAATGGTGGAGAGTCCAGGAAACTGTACAACCAGAGAGGAGATGGCCGGGTGTATGGGCGCATGTGTGCGCGTGCACGCTGGTGCGCATGCGTGACACCAAAAATGAGGCCAAGTATAGACACCCCTGAGTCTTAACACTGTCTGGACTAAAAGTCTTGGTCCAGCTTGGAGTGTTTATCTGGCGTCTTCTGTCTAAATACCAGGACCTTTTCCTGGGACCAGTTTCCCAACTCCCAGCAGCTGTGTTCTGGGTATCTCCATTACCCTCTGGGGGTAAAAAGTGATCAATAAGAAGTTGTTTTTGTTTTTGTTTTTGTTTTTAAGATTTTATTTATTTATTTGACAGACAGAGATCACAAGTAGGCAGAGAGGCAGGTAGAGAGATGGGGAAGCAGGCTCCCTGCTGAGCAGAGAGCCCTATTCGGGGCTCGATCCCAGGACCCTGGGATCATGACCCAAGCCGAAGGCAGAGGCTTAACCCACTGAGTGGCCCAGGCGCCCCAGTAAGAAGTTGTTGAAGAGTGGGCAGACTCAGCAGGCAGAGAGCCACTTTGTATGTCCCCAGGCTGGGCTTGGGCTGCTCAATCTTCAGGGAACTACTTGCTGAAATTCACCAAGTCAGCCACGGCCGTCCAGGACAGGGTTCTGTGTCCAGGCCTGACGGAGACACCAGGGTCCTGGGCAGGCACCTCAGGTCAAGGGATACCTTTGTCGTAACTCATTTGGGACCTGATGAAATTTGCCACCCAAGTATCTTCCTGAACCTTTTTCCTTTTGATGTTTTCAACTTTCGAATCATAAGGAACAACATGCTTCGTGTTGATTACCTGCTGGGTAAAGCCATACAATAGAATGAATCATTTGTGATAATTGTGTGAAATTGTGAACTTGGCTGCTGGTGCCAAGAGCCAGAAATGGCCACTTCACACCCACCTCGCCTAATCTGAACCACATACACACAGAAGTCTGTGGTTCTCAGCTTCGGCAGTAGACCAGAATCTCCTGGGGTTTTAAAAAATACCACTGCTCTACCGCAGACCAATAAAATTAGAATCTCGTAAGCACACCCAGCCATCAGTACTTTTTAAAAAGTGCCCCCAGTGTTTTTAATGGGTAACCAGGGTTGAGAACCACTGGGCTACGTGAGCCTTATCCTGACAGCCATTCGTTCAGTGCCTGTCTTCCTGTCATGGGCTCTAAAGAGGAGGATACCAGCACTGGAGTGCATGAAGGGGGCTGCTTGTAGCCGGGACCAGCTGGCCTGGGAGCCCTGCCTTCCTGCCTGGCTTCCTGAGGGCCGAGGGGAATCCGTATGGCACACCTGTTATTCCTCAGGTACCCCGGTCTCACCTTTGGCCAGGCTTTGTTTTATGGCTCATGTTGGTCTGTTTGGGGAGGATCTTAGTGCAGGCTGAGCGGTCATGAGGTCTGTTTCATTGGACTGTTTCACTTTATAGCTTATTTTTTATTTTTTAAAGATTTTATTTATTTAACGGAGAGAGAGAAATCACAAGTAGGCAGAGAGGGAGGGGGAAGCAGGCTCTCTGCCGAGCAGAGAGCCCAATGTAGGACTCGATCTCAGGACCCTGAGATCATGACCTGAGCCGAAAGCAGAGGCTTTAACCCACTGAGCCACCCAGGCGCCCCAACTTTATATCTTTATTGAGGTATAATGGACATATAATAAACTGTACCTATTTAAAACATACAATCCCATAAGTTGTGACATATATAAATAGCCATGAAACCCTTGCCACAATCTAATGAACATATTTGTTACCCCAAAAGTCTCCTTTAAGCTTATCATCCATCTCTCTTTTCCCCCTTCCCAGATAACCACTGATCTGCCTTCTGTCACCGTAGGTTTTCTTTCCCAGGATTTTATATAAATGGAACCCTACGTATTGGTACTTTTTTGTCTGGCTTCTTTTACTCAGTTATGGTTATTTTGAGATGCATCCATTTAGCGTGTGTCCGTAATTCATTCCTTTTTGTGGCTGAGTTAGTTTCATTTTGTGGACCTAAGCGTGGTTTTTAATCCATTCCCCTGTTGGTGGACAGACCTGGGTTTCTGGTTTGGGGCTGTGGCAGATAAGGCGGCATGAGTATGTGTATATGGGTCTGTGCAGATGCGTGCTTGTGTTTTTGTTTTTTTTTTTAAAGACAGATGCATGCTTTTGTTTTTCTTGGGTAAGTGACTGGGAGTGGGATAGTCGAGTTATGTGCTAGGTAGATGTTGGCCTTTTCGAGAGGCTGCCTGTTTCCCGAAGTGGTTGCCCTATTTTGCGTTGCCCACCAGCAGAGTATGAGAATGATCCTCTTTTTTTTTTTTAACTTTTTTAGATATTTTATTTATTCATTTGAGAGAGATAGAGAGAGAGAGAGAGCACAAGCAGAGGGAGAGGCAGACTGAGAGGGAGAAGCAGACTCTTCGCTAAGCAGGGAGCCCGATGTGGGACTCGACCCCAGGACCCTGGTATGGCCTGAGCGGAAGGCAGATGCTTAACCCTCTGAGCCACCCAGGCGTCCCGTGAATGGTCCTCTTTAAATGAATCGAAGAGCCCCTGTTGCCATCTCCTTTTGGCTGATGCAGGGTGCCTCCTTTTTTCCTCGGGGTGCACAGGAGAGAGAGGAGGATGGGAGCGGGGGACCAGACATCGATAGATGAATGGAAAGGTGGGTGGATGGATTCAGTAATAGAGCTGTCTTGGTATCTCTCTTTGTCTCCACCCTTTTGTTTCTTTCCATCTGTTGTAGGCACTCAAGAAGCAGGCGGTGGCTCCAGATTATGTCACCCAAGTCACATCATTCATTCAAGTCTTTTCGTGGTTGAATGACTGATGTTTTTTACCCCTTGCCTGCAGGTGCCCACACACCATGCCAGAATCCCATACACCTGACGCTGGGAGGAAGTAGAAGACTTCCTTGTCTCCTCCATCGCCCATCCTTACCATGTCTTCGACTCAGGGCAGTGGGGAGCACTGGAAGTCCTTGGAGTCTGTGGGCATCAGCCGCAAAGAGCTGGCCATGGCTGAAGCCCTGCAGATGGAGTACGACGCGCTGTCCCGGCTCCGGCACGACAAGGAGGAGAGCAGAGCCAAGCAGAACACAGACCCCTCGCTCATCAGCTGGGACGAGCCCGTTCTAGACTTCTACAGCAAGCCGGCAGGAAGGCAGAAGGACCTCAGGCTCTTACGAGGTCTTTCTGGCTCTGATCCTACCCTCAATTACAACTCACTCTCCCCGCAGGAAGGGTTATCCAACCACTCTACCTCCCAGGGCTCCCAGCCTGGCCCGGATCCCTGGCCCAAAGGCTCTCTGGCTCGAGACTATCTCTACATCTTTGATGGTTCAGATGAGGGGCTCTCTTTGTCCCCTGGGGACTTAGGACCGGAGGACATAGATGGCTCTTCCAAGAAACTGTCCCCACCTCCTCTGCCTCCCCGCGTCTCTATCTGGGACACCCCTCCGCTGCCTCCCAGAAAGGGGTCTCCCTCCTCCTCCAAGATCTCCCAGCCCAATGATGTCAACACGTTCTCTCCGGTGGAGCAACCTGCAGGAAAACTGCTAGGACGCCACATCCTCGAGGAAGAGGGGCTGGGGGGTGGGGGCCCGGGGCGCCTCCTGGGGCCTGTGGACTATGACGGTATCAACGACGCGATCACAAGGCTCAACCTAAAATCCACCTACGATGCGGAGATGTTGCGTGACACCACAAGGGGCTGGAAGGAGGGCCGGGGGCCCCTGGACTTCGGTGGCAAGGACACTCCTGGGAAGCCGGTGGCCCGGAGCAAGACCATGCCCCCTCAGGTGCCGCCGCGCACCTATGCCTCCCGCTACGCCAATGGGAAAAATACGACCCCAGGCAAGAACCGCCGGATTTCCGCTGCTCCGGTGAGGACCTCCTTACATTCCTTCTGCCTTTCCAAGAGCCATTCGGAAACGAAAGGGTAGTCCTCTCTTCTCTGTGGTTCCAAATCCAGATCTGCTCCCCAATCACCCTTCTGCCCCTTTTTTTTTTCTTTTAAATATTTTATTTATTTATTTGACAGAGAGAGAGAGAATGAGATCACAAGCAGGCAGAGAGGCAGGCAGAGAGAGAGGAGGAAGCAGGCTCCCTGCTGAGCAGAGTCTAATGTGGGGCTCGATCCCAGGACCCTGAGATCACGACCTGAGCTGAAGGCAGAGGCTTAACCCACTGAGCCACCCAGGTGCCCCACTGCCCCTGTCTTCTGCTCCCTGGGCCCTGGCTGGGGAGAGGAAGAGGAGCACCAGTGGAGACATGGCTCCTTCTCAAGGCTGAGTTTTGTACCCGAACAGCCCTTGCGGGGGGCAGGTGTCTCGGTTCTTAGCATGTGTTCGCTTCATGAGGTGAGGACGGAGCCGAGCTGAGGGGATTCGTGGTGGCTCGTGGCCGAGTGGCCTTGTGGCCTGAAGCAGGTTGCTTCTGCTGCTTTCTGACCTGCTTTGCCCAAAGTGCTGGGTGACGAGGAGGCCCAGCTGTGGCGTTAACCAGTGTTTAGTGCTCACTGGTCACCAGACCCCGGTCTAGACCCCTCAGCAACCCTCCTGACAGTCCAAGGCACATAGCTCTGGTCTTTCTTGTTCTGGAGCTTGCTGGTTCCTGCTTTCTGTCTCCCTCTGTTTCCTGTCTTTCTGTCTCTCCATCTCTCCCCTCCTCTGTCTCTGCCTTTCTCTCTCTCTCTGCTCTCTGTCCCTCTGCTTTTTTTTTTTTTTAAAGATTTTATTTATTTATTAGACACACAGACAGATCACAAGCAGCAGAGAGTCAGGCAGAGAGAGAGAGGGAAGCAGGCCCCCCGCTGAGCAGAGAGCCCATGCAGGGCTCTATCCCAGCACCCTGAGGTCATGACCTGAGCCGAAGGCAGAGGCTCAACCCACTGAGCCACCCAGGCACCCCTCCGTCCCTCTGCTTCTATTTCTGTCTCTCCCTCTGTGTCTCTGCCTGTCTCTCTCTCTCCTCTCTCTCTTACTGGGAAACTGTACAGGACAAGACCTACCGTCTTGGCCAATCTGACGTGTACAGTTCGGTGACATTAGCGACATTCACGTTGCGCGGCCGTCCCCACAGGCCACATGCTTTCACAGTGAAGATATTTAGAAAACATACTTGTACACAGTACAAAATGGCAAAGTATCCACCCAGAAGGATGGGGGAGGTCCCAGGATAGCTTTGATCTTTTTTTTCTGGTTTAAAAGAGTGTCCACAGCATCTCCATGGGGCGGGGGGACCTGAGGCCCCTTGTGGGTGGAGTTCACCCTTGGGTCTGGAAGCCCTGACCCCAGAGGGAGGCAAGAGGTACCCTCCCAGCCGGTGCCTTCCGGAAGAACAGCGTTCCACTTCATTCCATCCCTGTATCCTCCTTATCCATTGTCTAAGGGACGCGGGGACTTTCCCGCCCTGTGTCCCAGCAATTGGGATCCTTCACAACTCTGGGAAGGCCACGTGGTCCTTCCTTCCTGTGCTTCTGCTAAGAGAGTCCCCCAGAACAGAATCAGTTTCTGGGAGAAGTCACGACTCTGGAGCTCAGGGCTTTTTAAAGGCCCTGCTGGGAGAGGTGGGGCTGCTCCCGCTATTTATAGGGACAGGGAGATTCCTGTTCCCAGCTCCGAGTTCCTCACCCGGAGCCGGGCCTGCTCGGAGTCAGGCCACCCGGGTAGGTGGTCGTGTCTGTTGCTCCCTATCTCTCTCGCCTCCTTCCATCACCTCACCCTTCCCCCTAACCCCTGTGTGTCACCAGGGCTCTGAGAGGGAGCGTGGTCCAGAGTGTCCTGGGCAGAGCAAAAAGCTCCTACCAGTTCTTAGGGGGGAAATGCGGCCTTGGTCGTCCCCCGCTCAGCTTGGGGCAGGGGCTCATCCTACCAGGCGGGGGGACCTCTCGGGCCCTCGGCCCATCCCGCCACCCCGCCTCCACCGGGCTTCCAGCCGGAGGGACCCTCCTTATCCCAGGCCTGCGGAGCCAGCTCTGGAAATGGTTGGCTCCGAATGCCAGCCTGGTACCCCCGCTGCCAGCCTCCGCCCGGCAGACTCCCCCAGCCAGCATCGGGCGATGGCACCAGGGCCTGCCAGCAGGGCAAACGTAAGTGGCTTTTGTTTTCTTATGGAGCCAGGGAGTGGTACTGAAGGGCATGAAAATGGCCTTCAGTAACTACTCTGTTCTCTATCCCCCTCGCCTTCCCCTCCTCTCTGTCTCTCTGTCTCTGTCTCTGTCAGTCTCTCACGCTCACTTCTGTGGGTTAATTGCTGACAGTGGCACTATTGTGAGAGGGACACAGGCTGGAACTTGGCAGAGCAAGGGCCTCACATGCCAACCGCCCCCGCTGCCGCCCTCCCCTCTGCACCCCTCCACACTCACCCTGGGAGCAAGGCTAATGAGAGGGGTCACTCCGAGGAAACAATTTGGATATTCAAATGAGGAGCTCAGTTGCTGCCATCTGCCCTTAGGGGCGGGGAGGACATGAGAATAGCTGCGGGAGGGCAGGGCGAGAGGTGAGACATTGCTCTGTGCACAGGCCTGAGCTCCCCGGAAGCAGCTGCTGGCAGAGGCCGCCTCGCCCGGATGCAGGCTGGGGCTCTTCTGAGCTGCGGCTTCATTCCCATGGGGCAGCCTGTCGGGCAGAGACCTGCCGGGCTCTAGCTCCCCCCACCACTTCCTCCTCCCTGGGGCCTTGCTGGAGGGCTTCTTCGCGGGTGACCGAAACCAGCTCTGTGCGGGGAGGCAGGGCGCTGTCTCATCTGAGAGAATCCGCACCACCACGCACAGGTTCTTGGTGAGGAAGTGGGGCCCAGGCAGTCTCCCCGACATTCCAGCCGGTCAGAACCGAAAGGCTCTTGGGAGCCAGGAGGAGCTAAGCCTTCTCCAGGTTCTCTCCTGCCCAGAAAGTCGCTCTGATACTTTCTTCCTCAAATAGCATTGACCGAGAACATGCACGTGTGTCTGAGTCACTGCCTCCATCCGAGGGCTCTTGGTCTCTCTCTGCTTTGGGTCCCTGGGGCCTGCTGTGGATGCTGGGGCCTTCGCCCCGGGCCCAGCCTCCCTGGGCACTGTTTGGGCAGCCCACTGGCCCTGGCCTTCCACACTCGGATGGGGATGCCTGCAGAGCTCTCCGCCACGCCCCTGGGAGCACCCCCAGGGAGCCAGCCCCGGGGACCAGCAATGCTGTGTGCTGCCTAACCTGGGTTGAGCTTACGAGTTGCTGTCCCCCACCCTGCCCCACCCCATCCTGGAAGATGAGGTCTGGCCACATTCCCATCCATCCCACCCAGACTTTGAACCTCAGCCAAGGCTTCAAGTTATCTCTTTCCACTTGGCTCCCAGTCTCCTAGGACTGCAGATAGAGATATTCCTGGATTTCCCACATTTTTCCTGCACCCCTGAATATTCAATGCGTAAAAAGCCTTTACACCCAGACTTTCAGGGTTTAGATCTGGGAGCAACGTGTGGGAACGGGGTGCCGTGAGGGAAAACGAGCTGAGTCAGCGGCTCTTTTCTTAAAGGCGGACTCGCGGCGCCATGCTGTCGCCAATGGCCACGAATTGTTCGAGGTCTCAGAGGAAAGAGATGAGGAAGTTGCTGCATTTTGCCACATGCTGGATGTGTAAGAGTTAAAAAATGGGGTGTCGGGGAGGGCTCTGGGGGCGGGGAGGAGGGCCAGCCCACTCAGAACTTTCTCTAGGAAGGAGGAAGAGCTATACTGAGTCCATCTCCATTCACAGCTTCGGGGTGCTTCCTATAACAGGTGTTTGTGGGCTTTTTGAAGTCTTCGAAGTTTCACATTTTGGGCAAAGTTCATGAACCCTCGATCCAACAGACAAATGATCCCAGTGGCTTCAGGCTCGGTTGCCCCCAGGAGCAAATGTGCCTTGGATGGAGTAAAGCAAATATTACCCGGAGCTAAAAGAGAAAGGAAATGGAGCCAGGAGAATTTCCCATTGGATTTAGCCCAGAAAGCTTTGTCCCGGTGGAGCTGGCCCTACCATGCCGTGGGGCTTGGGAACCATTTTGTAACTGTAGCAAGTGTGTTAAGTACAAAACTGCTCCCATCCTGGACTGCAGACCTGGAGGGCCCGGCTGCCCAGGGAGAGAAGGGCCCTTGGCCTCAGGGTGGGAGGGTCCCAGCAGGCGTCTTCTCGACTGCTCTCTTCCGAAGGCACAGCGAGGGTCCTTCTCCCTCTCTTCCTGCACAGCCTTCGCTCTGGCTCCGACATCCAAGACTACTCCCTCACCGGATATGTCTGGAGCGCTGTCACCCCAAGCCCAGAGCACCTTGGGGATGAGGTCAACCTGAAAGTGACTGTGTTGTGTGACAGCCTACAGGAGCCGCTCACTTTTACTTGCAACTGTAAGTGGGGAGAGCAGAAGGGCATCCCATGAGGCGGGACAGGGATGCCCGTGGTCTGGACTATGGGATCCTTTGACCTCCAGTCCCACCCAACCTGTGGCCCTGATGAGGGGCAATGGGGACACTCCTCTAGAGGACTGGCTCTGGGGCCAGCTTTGGGGGCCCACGGTCATTTTCCCCAAGCCGAAGCTGTGGGTCTGCCTGCTTTATTTGGATAGCCATGGTGCTGGAGAATGCTTAGCCAGGAATAGGGTAATCAGCGTGGGGACGCCGAGCCCCACCTGCCCCGGCTCCCCAGCTCCCTCCCATCACTGCTCCCCTGCCCCACCTCCCTTGCAGGTTCTTCCACTGTAGACTTGCTCATCCACCAGACTCTGTGCTACACCCACGATGAGCTGAGGGATGTGGACGTGGGGAACTTTGTGCTGAAGCCCTGTGGGCTGGAGGAGTTCCTGCAGAAGTGAGTGAACAGTGGGGAGGGCGGGTAGGAAGTGGCACCTGCCTTCTGGGTGGTAGGGTTGTCAGGGGGCTTCCTTGGGGTGGTGTTGCGCTCTCGCTCTTGGCCTGGGGCCGGCAGCCCCTCCCTGATCCCACGGCTGCTTTCTGGGCACACGCACAGCCACGTCGCACTTTCCCCAGGCACTCTGTCTTCCAGCAGGGCTGGCCGGCTTCTGAGCCAAGTCTGCTGTGGAAAGAGCTTGGAGCTGGGACCAGGCAAAGACGAAGTCATATCTGCTTGCAGACGTCTGCCTGTGGAGAGATGCGGGTGTGGGGGAGAGGGGACTGTCAGAGCTCTACGTCTCTTAGATTGTGTCTTTATGGCCAGGGGCAGATGGAGGACTGGGCAGAAGTGCCCTTGGGGACTTTAGGGGCGAAATTACAATTGCTCCCTCTTCCCTGTTTCCCGGCCAGTAAGCCTTCCCCCCGAGCAGCATGTGCAGCTGGTTGTCCACCAAAGGCTTGCCTGCGGCTTCTCACCATCCATGCCCTGGGCAGCAAGGCAGCCTCCTGGAAAGTCTGATATGCACCAGCTACAGCTGTGCCCTTTCCACTGCCCTGGGGCTCTGGGTGCTGGGGTGAGAGGAGGAGGGGGTACCCCTTAGGGGGTGGGGCTGTGGGCAGGCTCTAGAATCAGCCAGAAGACAGCAGATAAGGAAAAAAGAGATGTGCATTCCTCCCCAAGCCTCTGACTGCCTACTGACCACTTCCCCCGGCCACTGAGAGAAAGCAGGCCCTGGCGGTGGGGAGAGGAAGAGCCTGGATCTCAGTTCAAGGGTGCTTTGCCAATGGCCTGATTGGTTCTTGACTGGTTTCTTCCACCCTGGGGAAAGGAAGGGTAGGGCCCTGCAGGGCGCAGCTGCAGGAGCCCTGTTAGGTGTGTTCAGTGTTTATTCACCTTCCCTAGAAGAATAAGAAGGGGTCCTAGACTCAGGGTCACCTGGCAGAGAGCACCCCAGGCACTGTTGTGAGGGGCGTAATGGGTCACACCGATATGGCTGGTTTGGGCCGTGCTTGCCACCTACTAGGTGTAAAACCCTGATCCTCAGTTTCTTCCCTCAGTTGTAGTTAGGATTGAACGTGAGAATGACCCAGTGAGCAGGGAAGGGCCAGCCCAAAGGGAGGAGAGCATGGGGATCCTTGAGCCTTGAGCCGTAGTCCTTGAGCCTACAGGGCTAAAGATGGTAGATAAGGTGTCAGGTTCTGACTTCCTGCCAAGACCTAGGTGGAGTGCTCGTGGTCAGGTGCAGCCGGTCAGTGGTCCCGGGGTCATGCCCCTCCCACTCTGAGCTGAATGCACACAGACAGAGGCCTTCCACAGAGGTCAATTAAATCCCCAGGGGGCCCCAGTGTCCATGACTCTTGGTCCCAAAGCCCCCCTCTTCCTCTGAGGCTCTTTTCTTCCCTCCCACCCAGCAGGAAAGCCTGGACCCCTGAGCACCAGACAGCTGCCTTGGGTGGGCGTGGACAGACCCTCAGGGGATTCCAGAAAGCTGCTGGCTCCCAAGGAAGCCCTGTGGTTTCCTACCCTGGCCCAGGAGGGCCGGAGGCTGAGGGGGCGTGGTAGGTCCAGGATGCAGGCTGCTCTCAGATAAGAACCTTGAGACGGCCCCAGGGGAGGCCTGGGTTTCCTGCTGCCTCCCCACCCCCACCACACTCTTCCTCCTGGGGCGCTCCCACCAGACCCCCTTGCCCAGCCTCTCCACCCCCAGGGTTTAGCTCTGGCTCAGCCTTGGCAGGTTGGGGCCTAGATCTGAGGCTTGGCCCCTTGGAATGTGGAGAACCCCTTCAATCCCAGCTGGACCCAGACTGGTCTGAGGCCACCACCTCTTGGGCTTCTGCACAGGCTCCTCCCTTTTGCTCCTCTCCTCTCCCCTCCATTTCTGGCCTAGATTCCCAGCTCTGCTGAGGAAGGAAGTCCTTTTCCGGCTTCTGTTACCCAGCTGCTGGGACCCGGCCCAGGCCCGCAGTGCTGGTCTGCAGGACAGACTCCCTCTGCCCCTTCTCCCGAGTTTCCTTTCTGACTCGCATGTGATTTGGGAGGGAGGAAAAGGCTGGGTCACGGAGGGACTCCCGAGGCCTCCACTGAGACTCAGGTCGACTTGGTCTCATGTGTTGTCCCTCCAGCAGTGAATGGCCTGCAGGTGGTCAGGAAGTCTGCAGAGATGTGTGTCATTATTCACAGTCGTGGAGGAAGGGGAGAGGCAGAATTCTTTGGGCTTGGGAATAACACACCTAGAATCTTGGTGGGTCTTTTTGGTTGGCCTCAGCACCCCAGTCACTGATGGTAGGAGGGTAGGATACTGAGGACTACAGGGTGGGGAGAGTGCCGCTCAGTGAGCTCTGTGCCCCAGCCGGAGCACAGGTGACTTCCAAAGTGTCCTGTCTACCAAAGCCAAGAGAATGGGGTTTAATCACTGCCCCCCCCAGAAGTCTCTGTACCCCCACTCCAGAAGGCCTACCCCTGGAGCGATCGGGGAGGATGATACAGGTCATAAATGCCTAGGAAGGTCAGCGTTAGTACGACAAGGTTATGTGTGTTAGGTGGCTTTTCTTTAGACAGACCTCCGTTTCTTTCCCTGAGCTCTACAATGACATTTTTCCAGGAGCCCAGGTAGTACCCCTCACTGCCCGTTTCTTCCTATTTCTCTCTCCCTGAGGTTAAAGTATACATCTCCCTTCCCACTGAGTTCCCACGGTGCTAATGGTCTTGCCCACCCTGTTCCACCAGCAAGCATGCCCTGGGCAGCCACGAGTACATTCAGTATTGTCGCAAGTTCGACATTGACATTCGGCTACAGCTGATGGAACAGAAAGCCGTACGCAGTGACCTGGCCCGGACGGTTCGTGTGGGGCAGGGGATGGGGGAGGGGGTGGGGGAGGGGGTGGGTAGCGGATGGCTGCACGGGGATGGGGAAATGGAATGGGTCTAAGATGATACGGAACACATTCTGTGGGAGTAGGGTAGGAGCTCTGGGTTGAGATAAAGGTACCACTCCTCTCTGAGTAGGATAATTCTTACACAGGTGAATGATGACCAGAGCCCCTCCACCTTGAACTACCTCATCCATCTGCAAGAGAGGCCAGTAAAACAGACCATCAGTAGGTGAGCGTGCGTGCTCTCTTGGATGTGGGCCAAACAGGAGCTGTGAAGGGACCCCAGCGGATACCTTGCTTGCTTTTCTGCCAGGCCAGGGCTTCTTAAGGTGTCTGGGGTGAGACCCAAGAGTATTCTAGAAGATCCCCACTCTAGGGGGTGCTACATCTCTTCCCTCTAGCACTTTGCCATCATTCTCCAGGTGAGGGGTGGTGAACCTGTGGAAAGAGTGGGAGCTCCTTTAAACTAGACCCTGAATCCTGAGCTGTGGGGAAGGAGGGACAGAATGGGTATCCCGGTACCCTGGGTCTGTCCTGACCTCTCCTACGACTTTTCCCTGTCCCCAACTCCCCAGGCAGGCCCTGGATCTTCTGTTTGACACGTACCACAATGAAGTGGACGCTTTCCTGCTGGCTGATGTGAGTATCCATTGTGGGGCTGGCCCAGCTGCCCAGAGCTCCTCCCCGGGTTTCCCAAAGTCATTCTTGGATTAGCCAGCCCTAAAGGGATCTGGAGAAGACACTGACAATCTGTCGGCAGATTCCCTGGCCATTCCCCTCCATTCCCCTGGCCCTTGGGCTACTCCTTGGGTAAACCAAGACCACTGGCTGTTGGGCAGTTGATAAGAGGGGTTCTGCTCCCCTGTGGAAGTAGGTCAGGAACCACGCCCTGATCCCTGTCTCTGGAGCATCTCCAAAGCTAAGGGACATAGAGGTGTCCCCCCAGCTTGTGTACTTGAATGTGCCCCAGAGTGTGCATCCTATGAGCGATTCCCAGGAAGCTCTGCTTTGAGATGCTCCGATCCCGGAGTCATAGGTAGGAAACGGTCAGGAGGTAGAAGGTCCCAGAGGTAGGGAAGCGCCGGGACTCTCCTCACTTGGATTTTTGTGGAGTTTGAAGCCTCAAAACCATGAGAATAAATATTTGCCCCAAATGTCATGAAGCTAAAAAAAAAAAAAAAAAAAAAGGACAGTGATCTTCAAAACTAATCCCTATCTTGCGGAGCTAGTTCATCATGCTCATGGATTCTTCTCTTTGGGGGAGCTGAGCATTATGTCTTGGCTCAGTCCTCTGCCCACCCTCAGAATGGTACCCCACTCCCGCTGTCCAGCAGCCTCTGCTCCACGCCCATTCATTGGGATGAGGGGGAAGGTGTTCGAGCGCCTTTTGGGTACTAGCCTGGCTCTGCGTTCGTTGCTGTTGTGGGTAGAGAAGCATAAGGATTGTCTTGGCTTTCAGGGAGCCTGGGTTCCTACTAGAAAGATGGGAAAGTAACACAAGGCTATTAGTAGACAGAACAGGGTGGGTATGAGTTCATCACGGGCTCCTGGAGAATGATAGGAAGACTAGCCGGGGTGGGGTGGGAGGTTCTGAGAAGGAGGCTGGATTTTTGGATTTTGGATTTTGGAGGCTGGTCTGTGATTTGAACTTCCATAGGTGATCAGGACAGGACAGGTGAAGTGATTCCAAGGGAGCAAACTGCAGGAGTCTGAGCACAGAGAACGTAGGGATGTGGCCTGCCTGTGGTCCTGAGAGGAGATCCTCCTGGAAGGTCTGGGTGACAGTACTGAGTTGTAAGGTGGCCTAAGGCAACGGACCTGAATATGGTCTCTGGCTTCCTTAAAACCAAACCTATGGATTGGTTTTATTAAAACTGCATGTCTTGGGGGATGTGTGTGTTTGTGCAGTAGCTGCCAGAGGGAGTCTGGGAATCAGAGGAGGTTCAGGGAAAAGACCTGGGAGCCTGGGCCTGGCTCATCTAATTCCAGAGGAGTGGTGGTTCGCTAATGCTGGATGTTTGAAGATCAAGCACGGGAGTCCACTCTGACTCCTGAGGGTCATGAACCCCAGCTCCCCCCAACCCCTTCCCTCAACAGTGTGGGTGCTGGAGGCTGAGAGGGCTCACCTGCCAGCCTCGCTGTGCCGCCTCCCACAGGGGGACTTCCCACTGAAGGCCGACAGGGTGGTCCAGTCCGTCAAAGCCATCTGCAATGCCCTGGCCGCCGTGGAGACCCCTGAGATCACCAGCGCCCTCAACCAGCTGCCTCCCTGCCCCTCCCGCATGCAGCCGAAAATTCAGAAGGTAATGAATTCAGAGTGCTCGTGTGGGGGACAAGGAGAACAGCAGTCTCAAGTAACTGGGTGATGAGGTGTCCGTTTACTCGAAAGGTCCTCTCTCCACCTGCATCTTGCAGGTTTGGAGTTTATTTATTTATTTATTTGTCAGAGAGAGAGGGAGAGAGAGCGAGCGAGCACAGGCAGACAGAGTGGCAGGCAGAGGCAGAGGGAGAAGCAGGCTCCCCGCCGAGCAAGGAGCCCGATGTGGGACTCGATTCCAGGACGCTGGGATCATGACTGAGCCGAAGGCAGCCGCTTAACCAACTGAGCCACCCAGGCGTCCCAGGTTTGGAGTTTAATTGCAAGAGTTCTTGTGTCTGCCCTGGGCCTGATTGCCAGGAACCCGGGCTGGGGCTGGCAAAGGCTCTATTCATCATCACGGAGGTACTGCCTGGTGCTTTGCATACCCAGCAGGGTGCAAAACCAAACCCTCCCCTGAGCCAGGGGCTCTGTGACTCCACAGTGGGGGGGCGGGGGGCATGTGCAGCACACACAGGGCCAGCAAGATAGCCACCATGACCTGGGCTGGAGTGGCCCGAGTTTGGGAGGGTCTCATTTGGGTGGACACGACTTTAACCTTGGTCTAGCTCACTCTGTCCATCACATATGGCTCTGGTGCAAACCATGACGCTGTCTTCCCTGGGGAGTCTCTCCTCCTCACATTTCAGACCAATCTGGTCCAGATGAGCACAGCTGCGGAAAGCCCTTCTTCCAGCTGTGTCAGAAACGGCCATGGCCCTGAAGCTCCCCTTCCTCTCCTTTTCCCCCAATAGGATCCCACTGTTTTGGCTGTGAGGGAAAACCGAGGTAAGGGAACGACTCTCTTGTCTTTATTCAGCAGGGGCAATGGAAAATAGTCTCTGCCCAGATTCCTTTTTCTCCCTGGCCCCTTGATTTATGGGTCCAGGTCTGCTGTGTGTGTGTGTGTTTCCAGCTGGAGAGCACATTTCTTTCCATAAAATGTTTTCTCATTATTTTTGCTAGTTATTCCTGTGGTGTCCCTGGGAGAGGGTGATGAGGTGGTATACATGGGAGGCTGGGGGTAGTGAGGCAAAATTAGCCCTGGGCTCCAGATGAGAAAACTTACTAGGGTAGGGGTGTCATTATTCTCCAGGAGGCTCCTGACGCCTGTGTTTCCAACTCAGAATGGGCCTGGGGAGAAGGTGATAAAGGATTTCCCATAAGGAGTGAGTCTTTCAAGCAGAACTTTGCTTTCTAGGGTTCTTGGTTAGTGATTCCCAATCTTTTGGATTCCATGAATTAATAATCTGCCCCACACGCATTATTTTATTTTATTTTACTTTAGAGATTATTTACTTATTTGAGAGAGAGAGAGCACAAGCAGGGGGAGCAACTGGCAGAGGGACAAGGAGAAGCAGACTCCTGGCTGAGTAGGGAGCCTGCCATGGGTCTCGATCCCACGACCCTGATATCATGACCTGCGCGGAAGGCAGATGCTTCGCTGACTGAGCCACTCAGGCGCCCTGAACAAAGCATTATTTTAGGGACCAACATAAAAATCGTCTGCTTTTCTTTTGCCAAGCAATGGCTTTTATTTTTATTTTTATTTTTTTAAAGATTTTATTTATTTATTTGACACAGAGAGAGAGATCACAAGTAGGCAGAGAGGCAGGCAGAGAGAGAGGGGGAAGCAGGCTCCGTGCCACGCAGTGAGCCCGATGTGGGACTCGATCCCAGGACCCTGAGATCATGACCCGAGCCGAAGGCAGAGGCCCAACCCACTGAGCCACCCAGGCGCCCAAGCAATGGCTTTTAAAGTTACTGACAATGATCGTTCCCACTATTTCCCCAAAGAAAGGACATTTAACACAAAATAAGTAGCCCTATGTAAAGATAAGGAGAATGTTTATAATTGAGTATCACTTTGTGAGAAGCTTATGACGCGATCCTGCTCTTTTTCCCTCATTTCATCACGGCTGGGTGAGCCTCGTCATGGCTGTTGGAAACCGACTGGCATTTGGGGACTCCTGCCCTGGGGTACACCATCCCCGCCAGTGCCATGGCAACAGGACGGGGCTCGTTGAGGCCTTGTGACCTTTCCTTCTGACCCCTTCTTTTCACAGAGAAGGTTGTGGAAGCTCTGACGGCCGCCATCTTGGACCTGGTGGAGCTGTACTGCAGCACATTCGACGCGGACTTCCAGACGGCTGTGCACGGGAGCCGCAAGCATGATCTGGTCCAGGAGGCCTGCCATTTCACTGGGCCCCTGGCCTTCACTGTCTATGCCACCCACCGCATCCCCATCACCTGGGCTACCAGGTGAGCCCAGGGCCGAATGTCCTCTAGGCAGAGGGAGCGGAGTTTGACTTTCAGATGGCTTCTCCCTGTCTGCACGCGACCCCACCGTCCAGAGTTGATGGTCTGTGGCATTGTGGTGCCCCTTGATCTGAGGAGCCAAGTGCCTGAGGGGGATCGTGGACCAGGACATCCCAAGGAGAGGCAGGAGGTCTGCCGGTATCAGATCCTGCCAGGCCTTCTCAGTGCTGGTTGCATCGGCATCCCTGCCCCCCACCCATCCCAGGCCAGCTGATGGAGACACTGCGACAGATGGCAGCTTCCCACACCCAGTGCGCCCCAAGGCCAATGACTGTACTCCCCTGCGGAGGCACAATGGGAGGGGGCAGGGAGGTGGGAGATGACCCTTTGTTGGGAGTTCCCTAGGCTTGCAGGGGTGGGTGGAGGGGGAGACCTTCGTTTGGTAATCCCGGGCTCCTCTGCCTAGTCCCTGGCATCCAGGGCCTAGGGGAAAAGGCATTTGGCTCCACCTCCCTCCTTTACGGACCCCCCCTTCGCCCTTCCCCCTCACTCTTTGTTCCTCACTTAATGTATTCCTCTGGGCGATTGGCAGAGAACAAAGAAGGCAGCCTGGGAAACCAGGGCCTTCTCTGACCTCTTCTGTCAGGCACCTGTCACGAGCCGCAGGGACCCCCATGTGTTGGCATTCACATCGGCATATGTCGATTTCATCTCCCCCCACCCCTTGTCGCTTGCACATGCGCACACAGACACCCACCTACTGTAAGGAGGTGGCAGTAGGCTGGTTCCCAATAAAGAAGGGAGGAAAACCCTGGGCCCAGTGTGGGGCCTGAAAGTGGGTGGGGGGGATCCAGATCCAGCTGCTTTTCCTGAAGCTTTCACAGATCCCCTTAGGCTCCCATGCTCTAGCCCCCAGGGGACCAGGGAGGTCTGTCTTTGTAGGAGAAATGGAGCTGGGTCTAGGCTGGGTGACTATGATGGGTTTCGGGAGCTGAGCGCCCTTCCCCTCTTTCTGTTGCAGCTATGAAGATTTCTACCTCTCCTGCTCCCTCAGTCACGGCGGGAAGGAACTCTGCAGCCCCCTGTACACCCGAAGGGCTCACTTTTCCAAGTACCTTTTCCACCTCATCATCTGGGACCAGCAGTAAGCCCTCCCCCCACGCCCCAGTGCCAACCCTGCAGACCCCAAAGAGGTGCCCATACCTGCAATAAACCGAGCTCCACCATGAACCTACCCACGAAAGCCCTCAGCCTCTTGAGTCTCCCTTCCCGAACCCTTAGATGGGGACAGGTTCTGTTTCTAATGCACAGAGGCTCTGTCTGTAAACGGTAAAGGATCATATAAAAGTTAGTGGTTAGCTTTCATAATAGTTCATCATCTTGATCTTGTCGCCCTTAAATGGTTTAACTAGTCTGGAGATCCTCATCCTCTCCCTTCTTCCCAAAGTATCCATTGAGTCAGGAAAGGAGACTGCACTTTCTTCCTTCTAGATGGGAAAGGGCAGGTTGTCTAGAGGAAAGAAAAGTGGGCTGGGAACCACAGGAATAAGCCTCTATTTCCAGCTCTGTCTTTAGTCCTGTGTTCTCTTTGGCCTCTCTGTGCCCCAAACTGTAAAGTGGGGCCATTTGTTTAATTCAGAGGCCGTTGTGGCATCACAGTGAGATAGAAAATAAACATACTAAGTATGAAACATACTAAGTATCAATCAGCATTTATGGACCAGTGTTTGCTGTTGGGAAGATAGGCGTCAGCCAGGCAGAGTAGGAGGGAAATGGAGGCAAGCACATGTAGAGGGGAGAGGGAGGCACTGTAGGTGGGTGCCCGCCCTGTGCGCTCTCTGTGCTGGGCCCTGTCCTCCGTGCAACCTGCCAGAAAGCCCCTTGTTTGCTGCCCCCAGCGTCACTGCCACAGACCAGCTGTATCTGAGTCCTTATTTGCAGAGCAGAACTGGAACTCCAGTGTTTGGAGTGCAGATTAGAGGCCGAGAGCGTCCTCGGGAAGGCCAAGGTTGCCAAACTAGGCCGAGGCAGAGTCTGCGCAAACACTGGGAGAGGTGGGGTATTTAACAGATGGACAGCTGGGGAGGCAGGCCCTTTCTCCTGTCTTCGCACTTGTGTAAGTTACAGCGCAATAAGGCTGTACAGATAGATTTCGTCAGACAACTGCTGGAGCAGGAGAGACTCCTTGGAGGCAGCTGCCTCCAATAGCTTTGGAGTTTCAGCTTCACCTTTGCTCCTGTGGCCTCGCTAACTGCCACTACCAAGGGGGTCATGCTGTCCAGTGCTCCGGCCCTGGACAGACCCCACAATGTTGGCCCCGAGCCCCTCTTCCATAGACTCTCCATGGCACCAAGGCAGCCTGGCCTGCCCTTCCTCAGTCTGCCTGCTCTGTAGGTCTCCGTCCACTCCCTGTCTTATGCAGCCCCAAATCCCAAAGGGCTGGCCCCCGCCTAGAGCCTCATGGAGATTTCCTCTCTGTGGTTCCCCCATCGCTGTGCCCCACAGAGACTCTTGGCACCTTCATGGTCAGGATCAAGGCATCTGGGAGAAGACACTACAGTCAAAGCACAGGCTTGGGCATGCTTAGGGTTTCTAACTGTAGGTGGAAACTTGGGGAGTAATAGGGCCTGACATGTAGGGCTGTTTCAGGACTTTTGGGACGTTGCAAGTAAAGTGTGTGGCTCAGTACCCAGCACGTGATAAATGCTTTCTTCTCTATCCTTGTTGCCATCTTTTTAGCTGGGGGAGCCTTCTCCGTTCCGGTTTCCCTGTTCCAAGTGACTGACGTGGTGACGGGTACAGGGAGGTATCTGTGCGTGCAAATCCTATTTGCATAGCCCAGTTCCAGGTCAGAAGCCTCAGCGTCACATAGCAAAAAGCACACAGTGGGTACACACATCACACAAGTGAAGCTATGTTCCACTCTCCTTGGAGGAGGAACCCGGTGCAGAGGTGGGCGTAGTTCTGAGGTTGCGAATAGCAAAACCAGGACTGGAACTGGCACATCCCAGGAGTCCTTCCTGGAGGAGGTGACCCTTGTGATGTGATGTTGAGGAATGGCTGCAGAGGGAAGGAGTGCAGTTTCGCAGGCAAGGAGGAGGTTCAGTCTGTAGTCAATGTGCTGGTTATTCTGACAGACCCAGGATGATGATCGGTGGCAGAGGTTTTGGAATGCTGGAAGGACTCGAGAACCGAGGAGAAGGGGATTCTGACTGGTTCTAGGGGTTGTGGCTTCCTATTCTCTTCATCTCCAGATGCCCAATGGGAAGCCTCTTCTGGGCTGACAGAGAGGGGTCAGCACCAGCCCCCTTTCCACTCTGCTGTGGGGTCAGCTGACTGTCCTGCTGCCGCGGTGCCGGGATCAGCTAATTCTCAAAATAGGCCCAGCAGCTAGGCTCTGCCATCCCCTAGCCAAGCCCCAGCCTGGCATGTCTGCTGGCTGGTGGAGGGGCCCTAATTATAGCCATGGGCCCCCAGGGTACAGGCAGCTGGGACAGCGGGGCTCTGCCAGTCTCTGGCGGGTGGGAGGGAGTGCCTCACTTAGGTGGAGATGTTCCTGCAGGAGTGAGGGGCAGCGGTAGAGGGAGGCTGTTTGATCAGAACTCCTTCGAACCTTGGGGGTGGCCTCCCTGCCTCTGTGCCCTCTGGCATAGAAACTGCCCTGGGCTGGCCAGGAGGGTGTGACAGTGTGGACTTTGGCCCAGGGACAACTTCCCCAAAAGGTAATGTGGGTCCTCCCTCGTGCTTTCCAGGGCTCCCCTCCTCTCTCCTCCTCACTCCACCCCAGCTCCTTATCCTGAACTTGGAGGGAGTGGCTGGGAGTGATCCTGGCAGAGGAGGCCCTGGAGAACACATCTGGACTTGGGTAGTGGCAAGGCTTATGTGTCTCAATTCTGCCAGTTTGCTTGCTCTCCCCCTAGGGACTTTGGGAAGCCCCTTCTCTTTGTCCCTTTGGCTTTGAAAATGTTTTGGGGCTAGCACAAACCGTGTTGTGCCCTGGGGGGTTGGGCAAATAGGGGACAGGGGAGGACAGGCAGGTGGGAGGACTATTGAGAGAGGGTGGCCCGAGGGCAAGGAACATGGTGCTGCTTCTCCCTCCTCTGCTGCTTATTCCGCCTGGGGATGAGGGAAGGGATAAGGATTGTCAAGAGGAGCAGCTTCTCAGGGACCCTCTGCACAAATCCTGAAACGGGGCGTGTGGCTTAACTATGGGACCTGAGGTCACCTGAACTCTGAGACGGCTCTGGCTGCCCAGGTTCTGTCTGGTCACCGCGGGGTGGCCTCCAAATCAGGATGTTAGGCGTGCTCTACGGAAAGGCTGCACAAACAGCACAGTGGACTTCTGGAAGTGTCTAGCGGAGGTTGTGACCTGTCCTGGTTCCAGGCTTCCCTCGGGAGCACATCTGATATCCCGAGAGGCAGGTCAAGTTCTCAGGCTCCGCTCAGCTTCCCGGGCCACCTGTCCCTTGCCTCCACAAGGGCGGCACCTCCTGATTTGGTTTCCTGTCCTCCCCAGGATCTGCTTCCCGATACAGGTGAACCGGCTGCCTCGGGAGACCCTACTGTGCGCCACGCTCTACGCTCTGCCCATCCCCCTGCCTGGGAGCTCCTCGGAGGCCAATAAGCAGCGGCGTTTGCCAGAAGCCCTTGGCTGGGTCACTACCCCACTGTTCAACTTCAGGCAGTACGTGGCTCCCATGCCAGTGGGTTCGTGGCCTCAGAAGGGAAGGAGGGGGATAGAGAGAGGGACCTGGGTGCTGCACTGGCCAGTGCCCCTTGGGAGGGTTGGCCGTGTGGGGCTCATCACCCACAGAGTCCAGAGGGCCCTAGCGGGGGGACCAAGGCACAGAAGTAGAGACCAAGCAACTGATGTGACCAAGAGCTTCTGGGCAGGAGGAGCGCAAGGAGGGGGGCGGGGTGTCTGAAAACAGAGTGCTTGGGTAACGCGTCATCTGGCCCCATCATTGGAAGGGCCTTAGAGGTCATCTGGTCCACTTCTCTGCCTTGTGGGGCATCCCCACCTCCAGAGGCTTCCTGGAGGGGGTATGCTTTGATAGGACATAGAAGAAGGAAGAGCCTGTGGTCTAAGAGAAGAATGACAGAGTTGGATGGTGGCTTCAAAGGCCAATTTTTGGATGGGGGAGCAGGAGGAAAACCATCTCCTTAGCCATTGTGTTTGTTGGCTCATTCCTCTCCCCTCCATTCTCCTTAGAGTACTGACCTGTGGTCGGAAGCTTCTGGGTTTATGGCCAGCAACACAAGAAAGCCCCAGTGCCCGTTGGAGCGCACCTAATTTCCACCAGCCGGATAGCGTCATCCTGCAGGTGAGACTGCGCCCCAGGACCGTCCTTCCTGCCCGCTGCACAGGGCTGCCCAAGAGGCAGCTCTGAGTTTTCCACCTGGAGGTTTGGGCTAGGAGGTAAGCGAAAGCGCTGGCATGTTGGGCACAGTGCACTGATGTGATAGAAGCAACCAGAGTGACTTTGGTTAGACCTGGAGTAGGAGGGTGAGTCTGTGGAATGTGTGCCATCTCCTGGAGGTCACCTTCCATCTCAAGGAGGCCGAAGGCAGGGCCTGAGCACCTGCACTCATGTCTGGGGGCCCAGCAACTTGGAGTCCTTTGTATTGAGCCCGCACATGACTGAGTCAGATAGAGTCTGAGCTATCCCCTTTTGGGGCCTGAGGGGAAGCCCCTCGTGCAGCCACTCAGTGTCTCTCGGAGTGGACTCCCTGCCTGGGGAGAGGAGGAGGAGTTGGTCAAGCCCACGGTCTAGTTACTGGTTTCTGGCTCCCCTTTCGCACAGATGATGGCATGCTCTGGTATGGAATCTGGAATATGAAAGTGTCTAGAGGATGAAATAGAATAACACAGGACAGAGGCTCCAGAGGCAGGCGTTTTTGTCTCCTTTAATTAACCAGATTCAACGCCCAGGACCTAGAACATTGCTTGGCAAATTCCCACTAAATATTTGTTGATTGCGGGAACGTAGGACCCACTCCACTCTGATACGCAGTTTAGGAGGATAAACATGGGGTGGCATAGAGCTAGGGGAGCCAGGGGCACGGGGTTGAGAATCGGTAGGGCCCTCCCCTGGCATGAGGTCCCGCTTCCCATCAGGCAGCAGTGCCTTCCAGGGCCGCCCTGAAGGCTCCCGGCCTCAGCTTGGAGGCTCTCAGGGGTTCAGCCTGCTGACACTTCTGTTCAAGGTTCTGGCCTGGGACCGCGCCCCCTTCCCCACCTGGCTACATCTCTGCCCAGCCTCTTTCTCACTTTCCCGTTCCTCTCTCCCTCTGTCCTTCTCATTTTTTGCTGAAAGTGACAACTGGAAGAGGCTTTCCCCAAAGTCCCAAGTCCGCACCAAGTCTAGAAGGGTTATTTTACAAGCAACCTGCAGGGGAAGGAGGGAGGGAGGGAAGGAGGAAAGGAGGGAGAACACCTGAGACAGAGGCCCTAGAGAGCCTGGAAGGTGGTGGTTCACCTTCTCACTCACCTGTCTTCTCTTCCTTCTTCTTTGACACCATCCCCCAGATCGACTTCCCCACCTCAGCCTTCGACATCAAGTTCACCAGCCCACCTGGAGACAAGTTCAGTCCCCGCTATGTGTTTGGCAGCCTCCGGGAAGAAGACCAACGTGTGCTTAAGAACATCATGCGGAAGGAGTCCTTGTACTGGTGAGGCCCGGGGTCTTCCCCGTGTGTGGCTCTGGCCCCGTTCTGTCTGACCTCTCCCCTGCCAGCTCCAGGTCCTGTCCACCTGCTTTGGGAGTAGAGGTGGGATGGAGTGGGCACTGGCACTGAAGCAGGACGGAGTGGAGATAGGGCTCCATTGGGGGCAGCCTCCAGGCTGCTTTCCCTGAGCTGTCACTAGGCAAAGTGGAGAGGCCGGGGCTAGGAGACTGGATCTCGGAATGCCCATCCACACAATGAGGACCTGGTCCAGATTCAGCTTGCCAGAGGACCAGAGCTTTGCCCCATCCATCCCCCAAGATATATTGTCTCTTTCTTGCTATCCATGGGGGCAGCTGGCTCCCGTCCTCACCACCCTGTCCCCACCTCCTGCCCCTTCCACACCCACAGCCTTTGCGTTTCACTTTCCAAAAAGGATCAGGTGTCGTGTCGGGGCAGGCTGGCAGCTCTCAAGGGGAAGCGAGTCCAAGCTGATGTCATCCTTGGGGCTGCTTCTCTCACAAGGATTGGAGGGGGAGGGGTGAGGAGCGGGGAGCAGGGAGCTCGAGGAGGGGTGGGATGGGGGCAATGGGGGCTTCTGCCCCGCCTGCTCTCCCTGTATACCTCTCTGGCTCCTGCACTGTGTGGCCCTATGCTGTAAGCGTGTGCCCATGCGTGTGCATGCGTGTGTGCATATTGGGGGCAGGGGCAGGAGCAGGGGAGATGGGGCTCTTCTCTCCCTCATATCTCACCCAAGGAGTCAAAGTAGCTGAGTGACGACAGATCCCCCCCGCCCCCACTCCTCTGTTGACCCCTTGTTTCATTGGCCCCTCAGCTTCCTTCTCCCATTAGACACCTGATCTCAGGCAAGGCTTAATTAGCTGTGGCTTCTGTAGACCCTCCAGCTGGCCCCAGGAAGCCCCAGAGGCTTCTCAGCCCTCCAGGTCCGGACATGGCGGGGAGCACTACCCTCTGGTGGCTCCTCTTGGGAGTGGAGCTCTAAGGGCATCCGAAGGAGGGGCGGCCGATTGCGGGGTGCCCATGACCTGTGCATTGGGTCTCAGTTGGAGAGGCCCTGAGATGTCAGGACCAAAGATGAGACTTGGGCCTTGGTGCCCCAAAACCTTGCTTCACACTCTGCAGTCACCTGGGGATCTTTCGAAAATACCGATGCCTGGTTTCCGCAGACGTTCTGACTCTGCAGGTGTTGGCGTGGCCCAGGCACACGGACTTTATAAACCTCCCCAGGTGATTGCAATGTGCAGCAAAGCCTGGGAACCATTGAGCTGGAAAATGTGTGGCTTTCTCGTGGAGAGTCAGTACCCTTCCCCGTGGCTGACCGTGCTGTCTCTGGCTTCCCCGCACCTGCAGGCTCACAGACGCTGACAAGAAGCGCCTGTGGGAAAAGCGATACTATTGCCATTTGGAGGTGAGCTCCCTCCCCCTGGTGCTCGCCAGCGCCCCCAGCTGGGAGTGGGCTTGCCTGCCCGACATCTATGCTCTCCTGAAGCAGTGGACCCACATGAACCACCAGGATGCCCTGGGGCTCCTGCATGCCACGTGAGTTGTTAACGCCCGTCTTTCCTTGACCGCGAGTCCTTCCCGGAGCCAGGGCTTGGCACTGCCCACTGCTAGCCTGAGCCAGTCCTAGGGAAGTGGTAAAGTGGACTTGGAAATTCAGGGTGTCTTCACATCTTTTTTGTTTTTTCTTTGTCTCCTTTCTCTGCGGTGTAACGTTGGGAACATTTTCTAAGCGTACTGCAGACCCAAAAATTTTACAGTGAGCATCCACGGACCCACTACCTAGATCCTAACCATTTTCACTATTTGCTGTATTTGCGTTCTTGTATATCCCTCCATCCAACCATCAGTCCACCTTACTTTTTTTAGTACATTTCAGTGTAAGTTGCAGACATCACACCTCTCTGTAAATACTTCAGTGTATGTATATCATTAACTAGAACTCGACGTTTGTTGGTTTTTTCTTTAGAGGCAAAATTTCCAAAATCAGAAAGGTCTAAGCCTTATTTGGATGTCGGCTGAGTCTTGACACGTGCACATCCCCTGGGTGACCCAAACTTTACCACTTTGTTCGACTTTCACAGTCCTCTCTTCCCTCTTTCCCTCGGAAGTGTTCTCCGGGGACATGCTCCTCCTGGTTTCAGACCCTCGGGCTGCCTTTTCTAGATGGTACCCAGTATTCCTGGCTTCTTTTTTGCTGCTCTTGGTTATTAAACTGTATCCGATCCATGTGTCTTGTCTTCAGGATTTTTTTTTTTTTGGCTATTTTAAATTTTTATTTTTTTATAAACATATTTTTATCCCCAGGGGTACATGTCTGTGAATCGCCAGGTTTACACACTTCACAGCACTAACCATAG
>PISX010005102.1:0-103735 GCA_004024625.1 Mellivora capensis | reverse complement strand
GAGCCTGCTTCCTCTCTCTCTTTCTGCCTGCCTCTCTGCCTACTTGTGGTCTCTGTCTGTCAAATAAATAAATAAAATCTTAAAAAAAAAAAAAAAAAGAATTTGATTTGAGGACTTCTACCTTGACTCCAACATATATAAATAAACTAAAATTTATAAGCTACCTTTTCTAAAAAATTACTTCTAAAATTTCCAAAAACAGGCTTAAGATAAAGTTGTGTGGTACTTGTAGTATATCAGTACCATTTTTCTTCACTTTTCAGAGAAACAAAAGTCTCAATAATGGAGATGTAATTAAATATGGTAATCACTTCACAATATATACATATATCACGTCATTATGATGTACAACACCTAAAATGTGTGTGTGTATCGACTATATGTCAATAAAAATTAAACACTAAAAGGAAAAGCGGAGACTGGGCACCTGGGTGGTTCAGTCGGTGAAGAGTCTGCCTTGGGGTCAGGTCATGATCTCATGGTTCTGGGATCAAGCCCCACGTTGGGCTCCCTGTTCAGTGAGGAGTCTGCTTCTCCCACCACTCATGCTCTCCACCCCCTACCATCTCTCTCTCAAAATAAAAAAAAATAAAATATTTTTTAAAAAAGGAAAAAAGTAGATGGGCGCCTGCATGGCTCAGTCAGTTAAGCATCTGCCTTCGGCTCAGGTCATGATCCCAGGGTCCTGGGAATCAAGCTTCACATGGGGCTCCCTGCTTTCCCTCTCCCTCTGCTATTCTCTCTAATAAATAAATAAAATCTTTTTTTAAAAAAGTGGAGATAAATGCAATATTCTATTTCCTTTCAAATTATTACATAAGATATTTCACCATGTCTATTCCAACTAATTTTTAGTGTGTTTTTTGAAGTAGCTTCATCACATAGACAAAAAACTGAAAATCTGAATCCTTTTAACCATAAAATTTTTGCTTAAGGAAAAGGAAATACTCTTTCTCTTTAAGCAACTCCATCCTTCCCTTTACTCCATACCCGAGAAAGAAATAGTGGTTAGAAATAGACTCTGAAACACTGACTAGGCCCCCACGTTTTGTAGGGATGGTGTCTTTAAATATCAAGGTCAGTACCAAGTCATGAGTGGCCTCTGTCATCTGTCCACGTGGCTGCAGCGTTCATGAGCCCAGGACCTGCTCCCTCAGGAGGAAAGGCCAGTCATCCTTCTCTTGTTCGCTCTTCCCTATGACCAGAAAGATCTCATGAGGATCTATAAGAAATCCAAGCTCTTTATCCTCTCCTTTAAAGGTATTCCAAGTTAACAGGGCTATAGAGGCAACACCTACCTGGACCTGGTCTTCTCCTCACTCCAGCTCCTGCTTTCCCCACCTTTAGTTCTTACTGCCTCCTCCTGTTTCTCACCCAACTTCTCTCACTCTTCTAATCACTGACCAGTTCTCCATTTTCTCCTGCCCTCCCTGCACCCTCACCCAGGCTTCTCTCTCCTACTCTCAGGTTCTTTTTCTTCTTAAACAGGCAGGATAGCCATGGACCCTACTAGAATAATAAGTTCCACATTTGGCTATTATAGGAACATAAACGACATCTTATTACAACTTGGTTCTAGGCCAGTGTAAAGAACCTTTTACCTGGTTCAGTGTGGCTCACCAAAATTCTGCACTGGGGGCTGGAACCAAACCTGAGCTAACACTAAAATGTTTTGTCTTGCTTTGCTTTTTCTGCATTTTCCTTCAAGTATTTCTCTACAAAGCAACCTGAAGTCTTAGTCAAAGAATAAGACAAATGTTCCTGAGCTCTCTGACCAAACACTATGACAAGAGCACCCAACTTCTTGCATTTTCAACACCCAAGAAACAATTTTTTCAAATGAATAAATTTGGTAGAACTTTTTGATATAAGGAAGAAGCTTTTGAATGTCCTTACCTATTAATTTACTGCTTCACCATGCAAGAAATACTGGTTTTATATTAATATATAGCACTCTGTACTTACTAAGGTTATCTCATACATGTTATCCAGTCTTTTTTCAAATTATTTTGTCTTACTATGATGTTACTAAACAAAAACACTGACAATCCTAAGGGGAGTTCCTCTGCAACACTATAATTACTATAATGGCTTTTAATGATTATCTACCCAACTTCTTTTCCTATGTGCTTTCATTCAGGCCCATGGACTTCAAATGCTGATGACTCTCAAATTTAAATCTCTACAGAGGATTTCTGAACTTCAGACTCATATATTCAACGACTGGACAGCTAGAAGGCATTGAAAACTTAACAGGTCTAAAATACAATTCCTGATTCTCCAGCTGTCTCCCCACATTCCCCATCTACCTTCTACATCCACTATCTATAAAGCAACCTGAAAGCACTTTTTAAAAAGTAAACCAGATCAAACTCCTTGCCCTACTTAAAATCCTCCAATGATTTCCATGCACACTCAGAATAAAATTCAAATTTCTTATCATGGTCTACAGGGTTCTACCTGCTTTGGCTACAATCTTTATCTCTATCTACTCTCCCTATCCAATTTGTTCATGGCTAACCTCAGTGGCCTTCAGTTTCTGAAACATACCAAACTCACTCCTACATCAAGGCCATTAACCTTACTGTTCTTTTTGCCTGGAATGTTCTTTTCCCAGATTTCACATGCTTGTCCTTCTAGTGTTTGGGTCTCAGTTCAAATGTCAACTTTCTAGATGGGACTTCCCTAACCATCTCCTATGAAAATAGCACATTCTACTTCTTCTAGCTCCTTCTTCTTTATTTATTTTCTTCATAGCATTTGCCACTGTTTGAAATTGTTATGATTTGTTTAGCTTTTTACTGCTTGTCTTTGCTACTAAAATATTACCTCTATGAAAGCAAGGGCTTGGTCTGTCATCTAATTACTGCACCCCACTTCTCAGGCCCAGAAAAATTTCCAAAAAATATTTACTGAAAGAAATCAGCATTTCATATTGTATAAATTATATAATTTTTAATAAGATTTTATTTATTTGACAGCGAGAGTGAGAGACACAAGCAGGCAGAGCAGCAGAGGGAGAGGGAGAAGCAGGCTCCCCACTGAGCAGGGAGCCCCATGCGGGGCACGATCCCAGGACCCTGGGATCATGACCTGAGCAGAAGGCAGTCGCTTAACCAACTAAGCCACCCAGGCGCCCCTAAATTATATAAATTTTATGGTAAATAAATGTAACGCTAAAACTTCAATTCCTGAAAATGTTCCTTCCAGGAAATTCTTAGTTAGGAATTGTATCATCCAGACATGAAGTTTATTTGTTTTGTAGATGACCTACCAATTCAGGGCCTTCGAATTTGTTCCTTCTGTCAGCTATTTTCTTTCCCCTTATTTTTGCCTAACTGGCTCCTCATCACGTAGATCTCTGTTCAAATACATTCCATGTAAGGATGCCCCTAGCCATTCTAACTAAAGAGAAGAGCACACAATTGCTTCAGATCACTCAATCACATTATCCTGCTTTTAATTTCTTCATAGTCCTTACCATTCTCTAAAGTTACCTTTTTAAAATTTTTTTGTTTATTTGACTGCTTACCAACAAAGTAAAATGTATAAATTCAGGGACATAATAATCAGCATTCTTACATCCCTGCGAGTTTATTAAAAGAATTTCCTAAAAAGAAAGATGGACCCCTGGGACAGCTTTGTAACGTATCTCACTTTGTAACATGGCTCATCATAACCCTCTTGTCAACCACGGAACAGTACAGGTTCAGAAGGAAATTTGAGTAACATAAAGATTTTTTTCTTCTTATTACAGAAGCTCATTTATCCAGGTGTATGAACACAAGCAAGCATCCAAATGGAACACTTTTTAAAAGTTTTGTTTTAATGATCACCTATTTTCTTTCTTTAAAACACATCACTGACATGAGTTAAAAACAATTTCTTAAACTGCTATAACCTACAAGCTGCAAAAGTGGGTTGGTATCATGGGGCTGAGTTGGGAGCTCAATCTGTTCAAACAGACTGGGGAATAGATGGCTGCGGACAACTGCGATGACCACCCGCTGCTCTAGAGCAATGGACTGGAAGTGTGTAAATTAGAAAAATCTACATTTTGGTATCCAACCTGCGGCAACATCTCATTCTTTCTGCTCTAGTTATGTATGTGTGCACATATAATTATATACCAATAATTATGTATCATATATAAATATAAACCGCCTTCTACTATACCACCTACTGAAGATGTTTAGTAATCTATAATGAATAGTTATCTTTTTCGTTGTTTTAAAAGATAAAAAGCCTTAGTTAATATATATTTAATTCATCACCAGTAAACAACAAAAATTATTGCTGGCAGGTCTGTAATATCAGACAACTTCTTAAGTATCTTAGCTTTTGCTAGTTTGAATGAGTTATGAAGATAAGATCACGAACTTTCATTATTCCAAAGTGAACTATCAAAACACTAACTGGATATATGCACGCCCACTTTCACTACAGCACTAATACTGTAAATATTATAATAACCAAGATATGGAGACGACCTAAGTGTCCATCAATGGATAAGGAAAGTGTGAAAACACATACACATACACACACACAGAATATATTCAACCATAAAAAAATAATGAAATCTTGCCAACTGTGACAACATGGATGGACTTTGAGGGCATACACTAAGTGAAATCAGTCAGAGAAGGACAAATATCATACAATCTTATTCATATGTGACACCTAAAACACAATAACGAGAAAATAAGCTCACAGATATAGATAACAGATTGGTTGTTGCCAGAGGTGGAGGGTAGGGAGTAGGCAATGGGTGAAGGGGGTCAAAAGGTATAAACTTACATGACTTAAGTCATGGGGATATAATGTGCAGCATGATGACTAGAGTTGAGAGTACTATACATATTTACAAGTTCTAAGAGAGTACATCTTAAAATCACAAGAAAAACAAAATTTTGTAAATATATATGGTGACATGTGTTAACTACACTTACTGTGGTTATTCCACAATATATACAAATCATTATGCTGTACAACTGAAACTAATCTGATGTTATATATCAATTATACCTCATAAAAACCTGAAAAAATAAGTTATCTATTTTATATATAAAGTTTGAAGCAACTTTAGATGCTTCATCATCATTAGATGCTAACTCTGAAAAGTCAAAAGGGGAAAAAAAATTGCATGTGCAACTGTAAAGTATATTACATTTCAAGTCAAATAAAATGATTAAAATTTTCTGAATTGGAAACTAAGACAGATATCAGTTTCATTTCAGGGAAATTAACCTGACAGCAATTTACCATAGAAATTAGATAAAATAAATCTTAAGGAGGCAAATCCACATACAAACTCTATTTCCATAGTTCTTCTTACTAAAACAGACAGAAGCTACCTATTAATTTACTGCTTCACCATGCAAGAAATACTGGTTTTATATTAATATATAGCACTCTGTACTTACTAAAGTTATCTCATACATGTTATCCAGTCTTTTTTCAAATTATTTTGTTTTATATTAATTATAAAACAAATTAATTGAATATTAATTGAATATTAAAATACATTTTAATTGAATTGAGTACATTTAATTGAATATTAAAATACATTTTTAAGAAAAACATGGTGGTATACTTGGTTTTCAATACCAACACTGTCATTTACTGCTCTTCTCTAGAAAATAAAGTAATTTAATTACATTGGTTTTTAATGTGGGCTTATAAGGCATTCACGGGTCATACATGAAGTCAATTCAGTTAGTTATAACTAATTTTTTCCAACCAGAATAGAACAAAAATCAAGTTAAAAGCATAAAGACTTTTGTTTCTATAATATATGCATAACTAAGTAATCCAGGTGTGGCAAATAACATTTGCAGTAAAATGTACTTCTGTGAGTCACAGGCAAAAAAATGTCAGTACTCCAGACCAAATGACTGCCAGGGTCTTTCAGCTCTGAAACTTCATAGCTAAAATGTGTCCTCGATAGGGGAAAAAGAAAATAAATAATGGACGGCTTTTTCTTTATTTGATATTTAGCTACAGTTTATTTTAATAGCAAGCAACAGAATATAAATGTTGAATTAACTGTGCTAATTTGAACAAAAATTGGGGCTTCTTGGGAGGGCACTGGATTGGTTGGCAGCATCTGTGGAGAGTTGAACCGCTAAACTCAGAAGGACAGAAGCTGAGCCACGCCAGCGATCTCAGCAGCGGGAGTTCATAGACTTCCGTCTATAGGGCACAGCCTTGGTAAGATGGGGCTCCGACTGCCTACTATCTCTGTGCTGGGATTCACTCTCCATTTGGGTTTTCAGATTCTCAGTAAAGAATCCAATCAGCCCACCATGTATCAGGTATCTCAACCCTTAGAAACATTGTGTACCTTAAATATATGCAATTTTTGTCAATAAAGCTAGAAAAAAGAAATATAAAATGTTTAATAAAGAACCTAGATTTTATGTAAGAACAAAACTTTTAATACAACAAACATACACTGAACATTATAATAAACATTTTTCATTTCACATGTGTTCTTTTTTTTTCTTAAGATTGTATTTATTTATTTATTTGACAGAGAGAGACAGAGAGAGAGGGGAACACAAGCAGGAGGAATGGATGAGGGAGAAGTAGGCTTCCCAGTGAGCAGGGAGCCCAATGCAGGGCTCCATCTTATGGACCCCAGGATCATGACCTGAGTTGAAGGCAGAAGCCTAACAACTGAGCCACCCAGGCACCCCTTCACGTGTGTTCTTAAAAACTCAGTTATTTTAAGTCCTGTTTTTCTAAACCAGGATTGTTTTTAAACTAGGGAAATTGTGAAAATGAAACCTAAAATATTTTTTAAATTACAATACTATTTTGCAAAGTGAGTCACTCTATTTCTTAAAATCTGTAACTTTAGGGGCGCCTGAGTGGCTCAGTCCTTATGTGTCTGCCTTCGGCTCAGGTCATGATCCCAGTGTCCTGGGATCAAGCCCCATGTAGGGCACCCTGCTCAGCAGGAAGCCTGCTTTCCCTCTACCACTCCCCCTGCTTGTGTTCCTTCTCTGTCAAGTAAATAAATATTTGTTTAAAAATCTATAACTTTATATGCAGCAGTCACTAAATGAGATTCATCCCTTACCTAAGAAAAGGGTACCTGCTATGGTCCAGATGTTCATGTTTCCCCAGAATTCCTATGTTAGAATTCTAATGCCCAAGGTGATGGTATCAGGAGACAGGGCCTCTGGCAGATGATTAGGTCATGAGGTGCATGCCCTCATGAATGGGATGAATGCCCTTACAAATGAGGCTCCAGAGAAATCCCTGACCTTTCCACCATGTGAGGACACAATGAGAAATTTGTAGTTTACAATCCAGAAGGAAGCCTTCACCAGAACCCAACTATGCTGATTCTTGATCTTGGAAAGCTTCCAAAACTACAAAAAAAAAGTTTATTTATAAATTACTCAGTCGGTGGTATTTTGTTACTGCAGCCTGAACAGACTAAGACAGTGACCAAAACAATTCCCTTTCCTTCCTACCATTCTTGGGATTCCCTGTCACTGCTGAACACTCTGTGTGTGACATTCCACTTCATGCTAACATTCTCTGTGGGTCTTCCCAGAATCAATGCAGATTATAATCCACAAGGACGGGAAAAAGGATGGTAGTGCAATATATGTGTAGAATAAGCATTGGGTTAGGAGTCAGGAAGATCTGGGAACTACCTCTGCTTTGTCACTAACTAGCTATTTGATCATGATCTATTCACTGCCCCTTTCTACACCTGTCAGAAGAAACCAAATAAGTATCTTAGTAAATAAATCCATCCATAAGGTTTCCTCACTTGTCAAAAGGAGATGATAATAACTACCCTATTTATCTTTTCTGGGTGTTACCAAAAAAAAAGTGTAAATGCATCATCAACTATTAAGCACCATAGAAATGGTAGTTTTCTTAACTGAGGTATAACTGACATATTAGTTTCAGGTGTATAACATAATGACTCAATATTTATATATATTGTGAAATGATCACATTAAGTTTAGTCAACATCTGTCACAATACATAGTAACAGAATTTTTTTCTTGTGAGAACTTTTAAGATTTATTATCTTAGCAAGTTTCAAATATGCACTATAATATTATTAACTTAGTCACCACATTGTACATTACATCCCCATGACTTACTTAAAACTCTAAATTTCTACCTTTTGCCCCTCTTAACCCTTTTGCCCACACCCTACCTGCTGCCTGTGGCAACCACAAATCCGCCCTCTGCATCTCTGAGCTTGTTTGTTTGTTTTAGATTCCACATACAATCTCACTTTTTTTCCTATTAGTTTGCTTGGCCAGATTTTTTGAAAGGCCATCTGGTATAAATGGGATAAACATGGCTTTGGAGGCAGCAGATACAAGTTTAAATCCTAGCATCATGTTTTATCACCTGCTTGGCCTTGGGCAAATTAATGCACCTTTTGTGGGTGTCAGTTTCCTCACCTATACAACAAGAATACTACGACCTCTCTCATATATTGCATTAAAAACTAACATTTGTCAAGTATGCTCAATTCTGTTTATCCCTCATTTCATCCCCACAAGCCTGCATAAGTCTAGATAAGCCTCCACACTGCAGCTCTCTGAAAATCCCACATAACCCCTAATGTCTTCCAAGAGCATCTTTAGGGCAGAGATCATCTACTTCATCACTAACCTCACTTAGTGTACAAAGTAGAACTGAGTAAGTTTATTATATCCAGGAATTCCCATCCATCTTTGTGGTAAATATATAAGAACAACATAAACTAAAAACGAGGATACTCTAACAAAATAAATATCAATCTTATTTCATTTCTCTGTACACAGAAAGATCCACTTTCACTTATACACAACTCCTTTTTTTCCAACAGGTACTAAGAAGAAAAAAGAACGTAAGACAAGACAGAGTCACCTTTATCGTTCTCATCAAAAATAAGAGATTTAAGAATTTCAGTTCAACTGATATTTATATTAAATGTTTATTTATTTAATATATTAAGTATATATTCAAACTATAAAGCTGACCCTTTACTTATTTTGGGTTTTCGTTTTTGTTTTTTATCATTATTGAATAAAAATGTCAGGGTTCTAAAGCACCAGGAGCAACAGAGGATGGGGAAGCTAACATCTAGACCTCGAGCCTCCCAGAAGAACAGAGTGAAACCAAGAAGCTATTTTCCCCAACTTCTAGTAGTTAACCACCTATTAATCAGAGTTGGCATAAGGGATAAAATCTTTTTTGCCAGTCCTATTCTAGCTTCTCTTCATTTCCCAGCTGTGAGGATTCAAAAATCACCTTAATTCTACTTTAAAAATGCTTCCTCCAATGAAACTCCCTTCTGCATCTCAACAGCCTCTACTTCAGGTCCCGGCTGTTTTAACAGCTTCCTAAGTGCTATCTCTTTCACAATACCACTAGAGTGACTTTCTGTAACACAATTCTGACGGTATCCCCTCTAGTTTAAAACCCTATACTAGGTGGATCCCTATCATTTCAGGATAAAGTACACACTTGGCATGGCATAAAAGGCCATTCATGTCCTGTCCCCATCTTACTCTGGTCTCATTTCTCATGGTTCCCTCACATGTACCTAATTCTAAAGCTACAACCAAACTCCTTTGTTTTTCCCTAAGCATGTAACGATGTTCTCACACTCCCTTTTAACATCCTGTTATACTTTCATATACGCTACCTTATTACATGCCCATCTTTGCCTCCTTGGTAAATTCCTTCAAAACTCAGCATAAGAGTAGGACCAAGTTTGGTGCTCTGTGCACCTAAAAGATATATAATTTGGTCATTTTTCTATAATCCTCAGTAGAAAGCAAGATCCTGAAGGATAGAAACTCTTTTTAATCACAGTAGAAAATACACAGTACATAGCAGAAGCTCCATAAATAAACTAAATAAGTTAATAAAGGGCCTGACTGACTTCAGTTTTAGCATAAATACAAAGGGTTTTTGTGAGATCATCTGGCAAAATAAACAGCAGTCATCAGGTTATTCCTATAGAAAGTAAACCTGGAGTTCTAAATAAATTATTACAAATAAACACTGACTCAAACATAATAAACATGGTTGCAAAATATCAAAAGATAATATGAATTGGTAACTAAGGTGTACATAATATGTTACCTAGAAATAATGGAATCCAACTGAGGTACATGATTAGTGGGAAAGAGAAAACTGAGATCCAACACTATGGGTGAATTTTAAAAACCCTCTTCATAGACAAGTTCTGCTCGTAACTTTGCAAGTCATTATTATACAAGAGTGACCAGAAATTAGTATCTCAACTACTATTGCAATGTTTACATTTATATAATTCTCTTCCTCTAACATGTAATTTTTAATCTTAAGTAGGGGAAAAAATTTTTAAGCTTCTAGAAACATGAGTAAATTACACTGAGTTCCAACAGATGATGGCACCATGGAAATCCATAAGAATAGCTGCCAAACAAGACCAACATGTTGAAAAAGGGCAGGAAGGAAGACAAAGAAAAAAAGAACAGCACATGTTCCTGAGATCAGCTTCTCTGTCCTCAACACCTTTCATACACCCAGCAAAGATAATGGTAACAAGGGAATTACCTTGCACGTTCTTAAAATCAAGAAACTCATATCCACCCAGAAAGGCTCTGTCATAACTCTGCCTCATCATCTATTAACAGTCAAACAAGTCAAAGCTTACAGTTATTTGCTAGTACACGAAATTAACATAGCCTTCAAGACAGGAACTAATGGTAAATTACTTTGAAAAGCAGCATGGACAAATTACCCAAGATTTCAAACCACCAGGCAGATTTCCTGGTAGCATACCATTTTACTTCCTCCTACCTCTCCACTTTCCACTTTCCTACTACCCAATCCTGTTATCCTATTCCAACTACCTTCCTATTACTCAGGCACAGACAAAAACAAAAAACAAAAACAAAAAAAAAAACAACAATGTAGTGGTTAAGAACATGGAATTTTTTTTTAAGATTTTATTTTTAAGTAATCTCTACACCCAACATGGGGCTCACTTACAACCCCAAAATCAAGAGTCACATGTGTGGGGCTCCTGGGTAGCTCAGTCAGTTAAGCATCCGAATCATGGTTTCAGCTCAGGTCACGATCTCAGGATTATGGGACTGAGTCCCGTGTCAGGTTCTATGTTCAGCACAGAGTCTGCTTTAGATTCTCTCTCTCTCCCTCCTCTCTCCTGCTCTCTCTCAAATAAAAAAATAAAAATCTTAAAAAAAAAAAAAAAGTCAAATTCTCTACCAACTGAGCCAGCAAGACACCCAAGAGCATAGGACTTATAGCTAAAATAGAGATGGTCTGAATCCTGCCTTCACTAGTTACTATGATTGCCCTGTGACCTTACTTGGGTTCTCAAAGCCTCAGTTCCTCATCAGTAGAACAGAGACAATATATTTTCCTGTTAGGGCTGTCCTAAGAATTAAATTATGTGAGATACAATATATAAAGTGCAATCCCATGCCTGGCACAGTAAACTAAATAAAAAGAGCCACTAGAGAATCTGAGAAGTGAACAAGTATAAAGATAGATGTAAGCAAATCAGAAAAATCTGAGAATAAACTATTGTATTTTACACTAAGCTGACAGTATAAGAGCTCACAAAGTATTTCACAGTGTTTTACAATGTTTTGTTTACTATAGGTAGGGAAAGAATAAATCAACAAAGCACCACCACCATCACCAAAAACCAAAGAATATAATATGAAAACTTATTCCATGATCTTATATCCCACAAAAAAGTTTAAAAATCCTTATTCAGTTCACAGCCTCTTCATGATCTAACCCCAACCTATTTTTTAGCCTCATCTCACTTCTAAGCTTCCATGCAGTCAACGCTGTCACTTGTAATACATAACCTACTTTCACAGTTCAAACTTGACTCAAACAACTCCTTCAACCTGGTTGCCATTCTCATCTCATTCCTTTTCCTATCCACCGAAACCTCAGTCATTCTGTCCCATTCTGTCTCTCCCTAGAAGAAATCATTACATCCACCTCTCTATTCCCTGTGCTTAAACTTACATTTAAAGCCATAAACTTACAAGAAATAGGTGCTTAAACTTACATTTAAAAAACCTATTTCATGTTATCTAATTAGTGTTTTTCTGCAGGCCTCTTCCTCACTAGATCCTAAGCTCAATGTCATTCAAGGGGAGGCATTAATGGTTAGCTTAATGCAGACCATGAAATGTGATAAAATGAAGTAACTCTTCTTTACATACAATATCCTTCTTGAGAGTAAAAAATATCTCCATCATCTTTCTATGTTTTAACCACAGCTTCACTGGCTTTCTATTAAAACTGGCCAGTAACACATATATACAACTTTTTAGCTTTTATTTTCTGAATACCCAGAAGCATCCATAAAGTAATAGTGACCCTTCATGAGAGAACATTTTATGCCTTACTTACCAAATGACCTAACAGCCCACTTTAATTTCCATTAAACAAACAAGATATTCAATCTTTTTTTAGTAGTCATTAAAAGAAAGTGCATCAAAATAAATTTTTTGTTTTTATAATAATGATTGTCCCAAAACAAGACTTGATTTTAAAGTGCTATTTTGCAATCATATGAAAATCAATCTCATTATTTCATACCACACATACTATATACATACACACACATATATATACACATTTAAATAATTGACTTTTACAAATATCAACTCTTTAAAATTTTTTTTTAAAGATTTTATCTTTTTACCTATCTATTTACCTATCTCAGAGAGAGAGGAAGAGAGAGTGAGCGAGCACAGGCAGACAGAGTGGCAGGCAGAGGCAGAGGGAGAAGCAGGCTCCCTGCCGAGCAAGGAGTCCGATGTGGGACTCGATCCCAGGTCGCTGGGATCATGACCCGAGCCGAAGGCAGCCGCTTAACCAACTGAGCCACCCAGGCATCCCCAAACATCAACTCTTATTTCCCATACATGCAAACATGGTTGGAAAGCTGATTCACATCCAAAGAGTTTAATTCGTAACCAGACTACAGTTTAGACAGCTAAGTAAACATAACTTGACACATTTAAGCGCATAAATTTGATACAGATAATAGCACTATCAATTAGAGAGTAACAATTCTAGCTCATTCAAATTCTAATTTTAGTTTTGCTAGTGCATAACACTTCTACCTTAGGCAAATCACTTAGCCTCTCTAAATAAGAATCACATATATAAAATGACCCTGGATCAGACAAAACTTCTCATACATTCTTGATCATAAAATTCATCCAAAACACCTGTTTAAAAATACATATCCAAACCCCTCTTCTAAGGTACTGATGTTACAGTTCTGACAAGAGAACTGGGAATCTATTCAAAGTTCCCGGTTCATGTTCCCCAGGTTCCTCATCATTGGAAAGTTTTATACATACTGGTTTCTGATTTCTGAAGTTCTTCCTGGCTATAAAATTCTATGAATTTAAGATTTTATGATCCTGATCAAATTCCCCAGCCTAACCTAGTGATACTGAATGTAATACACATGCAAATTCATTTTGCTATGGAAGGAAGTTTGAAAACTGCTCTGTATGCTTAAGCTATCTTTTTTAGCATCTGAGTCCATTTGCTACAAGTCCCTGAATTTTCACATTATCCTAGATACCAGTATTATTTTCACAAGTAATTTAATAGATGTCATTAGGGCTACAGCATACTTTCGGTTGAAAGATGTTCCTCTGTGATTTCAATGTACACAACTCTTCCTCTGCTATCTGTTCAGTCATACACTTAATGCTGATTCAAGCACACATCAAGTTTAGTTCTCGGAACAGTAAGCATTTCAGCACTGTAACTGTATATTGTTTGCATTTGTCTTTTACTCACATATTTGTAATAGTCAATAGGCAGATCATAACTACAATCCTTTCTCAAATCTACAGATAATGATTATGTGCTCGATGAACTTTAATGCATTATAATTATTAATTGGCTTTAAAACACAGTGTCTAAAATATTTTCCCATTGATATAAACACAGAAGAAAACACTTTAAGGCTATACTCTCCAAAAATCTGCCTATAAAAGCACTGTGATAAAAAACCATATGTTCTCCAACATGTGTTCTCATTAAAAAAAAAAAAAAAAAAAAAGGCATTCCTCCCAAGCCCCAACCAACCCCCAAATTAATAAAATCTGCTTAGTAAAACCTGCCTTATACTTACATTGATAGTTTTGTTATTATCATGTGAATTTTCCAAGAGGCTGTAAGGCAGCATACAGAAATAAAGATCCCAAAAGTACTAAGATAATTTAGAGATGAAAGCAGGGGGTGGTATTGGAAGTCAATCTATTCAGTGCAACTAAACACTATTTTCTGTTTTACTTCCCAAAAAGCAAGACGAAGATGAAAAGTGAAACTTATTACTCCTACTCTAAAACCAAACAACACAGTTTCTTAAGGAACAAAGTTTTTAATAGTACTCTGAGAAATGTTCTCATACAGGTTTTTGAAAACTGTAATATAATATTAACAATATTATACAATCAAAATTTCACAGCAATTGAGAAGCTTTAAATCAAACTGTGACAAAAGCTGAAAGTATAGACATAAAGCACAGGTCAATAAATGTGACACTGAGAAGGGTCAAGGTGAGGTAGTCAAACATGAAGTATTCCAAAACCCACAGAAAGAAATCAGAACCAAAGAGCAATTCTGTATCACTTAAATCATGGTCTTTAAATACCATTTCCTACAATCGAATTTAAATATATTCACAGCTATCACCAGGATCAAATACAGTGTGAAAGAAACCCAATAGTAATGTTACTAGCTGTTTTCCAAACCCCTCATTTTTTAATTAATTCTACAAGTATCTTCATATTTTATCTTACATGCACCAAACTGCACTAGGAAAATAATCCCAAAAAAGTTAAGTTTGTTTCTTCTTAAAGAGGACCTGAAATAGACAACAGGTTACCTAAAGGATCTAACTGTATCTGAAAGAGCAGCTACTAAGCAAACACAGATTCACAAAGTCAGTGATGTGCTTTATAACAATCTACTTGGCCTTGAAATAATGGAAGCAAAAATAATCATAGCTGCAGCATACAATCAGTGCAGTGATTCCACAGAGGTTGAATGTGAAATACTGCTAGGAGACCTAAGTGGAATTCTGCTCACCCCTGCAGTTGGCAAACCATTCACATATATGATACGCATCCAAAGCAGACAGAGAAAAATCAGAGGGTAACCATAAGGTGAATTTAAAGCCATCAATGAAAGCTGAAAATCTCCTATGTGATAATAAACATTCTTAGTTATCTTTAGTAATTCTATTATAAATTTATACATTCATTAGCTAAATTTTTCTTGAGATATTATTCTCTATTTCTCATAACAAATAGTTTTTTTTTTTTTAAGAAGGAAAATAGGCAGAAAGTAGGTCATCACCTCATTTAGTACTAGATTTGGTAAAATAATTTTCGTTCATCCTTCTTCAACTTCATGATTTCGTATCTTTCTAAATACATTCTTCTACATATATCTCTCCCCTTCTACAACTAATCTCATGTAAGAGCATGATTTAATCAAATGTGCAAATCTTTCTTTCCTTCTAATACCATTCTTGATGATGCTCAGCATTTTGTGAACTTAAGCTGAAGTAGTACATCAGAATGAAGCAGTATACGATGAACCTAAACCTTGGATTTGTCTCCAGAGACTATAAGGACAAAGCTCCTGAATGCTTGTCACAGCTTAGAGCCCTTCATTCACAAGAATGAACTAATAGTTACTAAATAAACTGAAACATATGATATGCAGAAATTTACCAAGAGGTCATTCTAGCATGTAAATGAACACAAAAATCTTTTTCCTAATGAGGATAAAAATCAAGGATATACTTCCTATCTCTTCTAGATAGTCTCTATGATAGAAAAAATAAGTTTTTAAATTAAGTAAAAATCACTTCAAAGGAGCTAGAAAGAATGTAATTGTTTCTCCTGGGCATTAGAATGGCATCAAGCATTCCAAAATAGTTTATTAAAATCTTCCTTCATGTGGAAACGAGGTTTATAAGAAAATATCAGTCTTTAAACTCTAGGCAGAGATGAAAATCCAATTTCAAAACATATTTCCCTCCGTTTTATAATACAATTCACACTCAAAGGTATGCACTTCAAACAAAGTACTACTGAATAAATAAAGACTCACCATCTGTATGGGTTTCTTATGGAGATCTCGTTCAGTTACCAGTTTTTCTTGGTCAGTGACATAAAGACCTTTCTGTGCTAATGCCTGGATTACAGCATCATGGCCCAAAAGGGGTTTTGCAGCATCACTCTTGAGAATGAGACTCCCAGCACGACAATATAGTTCAGCTGATAGAAGCAAATTAACAACAGGAGGTTTGATGTGTTCCTGATCATACTGATCAGTGTAAAATGGTTCTCGAAGGTCCTCTGGCACATTTTCTATAAAGATTAAGATGAAAAAAATTCTTAGGATATGTTTATAAAAGAAACACAATTTATTTAATAATTATTATGTCACAGAAGATTCCTTTTAAAAATAACAATAACACTTTAGCTAAAAAGATAATTTATTAGAGCTTGGCAGATAATCTAGAATAAAGGAGATAGAAATCTCCTTTACAGAAGGTACTGTTCCAAGTATAATCTAAAAAGGGACTACAAAGGAAACAAAGAGAAAAGTTTTCTAAGTCCAGTGCCTCTGAGGAAAGTTTTCTCACATGCATACTCAAATCCACAGAATGTGCTAAAAGATTCCTAAAAACTAATTTCAGTGAATGCCCTCACATTCAAGTAGTCAACCAGAAAATGCACTGTAACAGATACTGCAGGGGAAATGCAAGCCCTTGCCAAATAGCAGCATAAAACATTTGCCCAAAGCTGTACAGCTAAGCACTTGCAAAACAAAAACTGCCTAACTTAGTCTGTTCCTCTGTCTCAGGTCTCAGGTCTCAGGTCTCTGGTCTCTTGCCCTTCTTGCTTAGCCTGCCGAAGGTATTTACAGACCATTACAGCTATAGTTTAGGGGAGAATTACTCTTAAAAATCCCTTCACCTAGTAAATCACTACTACCTTCACCTTACCACTCACCATCCTACCCCAAGAAGCCCTCCAGGACACCCAACTGACACAGAAATGGAGATACAGAAAAGAGATACAGAAAGGAATGTCCCATTCATAAATCGGACATGTGAAAGAAAACGAATTCTTCTGAGTTTCTTTTCTGCCAGCCATTTCCCTTGAAGAATGTCAAGCCCTACTCTCTCAAGGTCTACTTCTAGTACAACCTTAGGGGCTGCTTTTATATCTGATGGCAGCCAGATTACCAAAAAAGCAACAAACAAAACACTTCTCCTGTTTTACAAGTTTTCTTGACTTTTCTACCTTGAATCTCTTCCTCTTCCTCCTACTCCTTAGCTGGGCTCTGTGCTCTTAACCAAAGCCAATGTAAGAATGAGGTTTGTCTTCCAAAAGGAAAAGGCAGGCATCTAAGTTACAAGCTACCGTGGAGCTACAACCATAGGACCTGATAGCTCTGGCGTGACACCTAGCCAGTCCCTTGCCTGCCTTCTCTTTGAAAAGTGAGGTTTCAAAGCCAGACAACCCCAATCACTGATATTAGGAGACTTCTGAATAGACAGCTTTAATATAAGCTCAAAATAAGTCACAGTACTAATCAAAGTGAGCATTTTTAAAATATATTCACAAAATATTAATATATTCCTCAGCAATTCTCACCCTAAAGTTTTTAAAGAGCTTTTATTATTTAGAAAAATATTCCCATCAGGGGTGCCTGGTTGGCTCAGCGGGTTAACTGTCTGACTTTTGGTTTCAGCTCATGGGTCATGAGACTGAGCCCCACACTCAATGGGGAGTCTGCTCAAAGATTTTCTCCCTCTGCCCCTCCTCCCACACACACCCTCTAAAATATGCATATACACACCCTCTAAAATAAATAAATAAATCTTTAAAAAATATTTTTTCATCAAACATTATTACAGTAATGATTGCATTGTTCATTTTATATACCATCATGGTTCTGGAGAAGTTCAAGGAGTTAGAAATAATCCCCACCTTCAAGAAGTCAATAATCTACAAGAAGACTAGACAGACAAATGAAGTTAAGCAATTCAGAAACAATGAATGAGTAGGTATCAAATGAAAAAAATTAATTGCTAAATGAACAATCATTCTAAATGAACAATTAGGTGCTTAAAAGTCAAAGCAAGCAGCATCATAGTGGGCTGAGATGACTTCTACGTTAAGAAAAAGGGTAGGAAGAATAGGCAGAATTTATTTAGCCACAAAAAATAAATAAATAAATAAATAAATAAAGAGTATCTAAACAGAAGGGGAGAGCCAGGGAGAGAAAGAGAAGATGTGAAGAGACACCAAATTCAACAATTTGGGTGGAGGAAAGGGTTCATGTAAGATAAGAGTGAGCAGTAAAGCTGGAATGGGAGGCAGGGGATAAGACAAAAGTAGTATCTCTTTTAAACATGAAGGCTTTATACAATAACAAGGAATTGCTTACTGTTTAAAAGGAGAAGAGTGACACATTAAGAATGATGTTGTGGGGGGGTCGCCTGGGTGGCTCAGTTGGTTGAGCACCTGACTTTGGCTCAGGTCATGACCTCAGGGTCCTGGGATGGAGCCCCATGTCAGGCCCATCATTCAGTGGGGAGTCTGCCTCTTCCTCCATTCCTCTTCCTGCTCAAACACTCACCTCACTCTCAAACAAATAATAAAATTTAAAAAAAAAATGGAATGATGTTTGGGGATAATTAATCTGGTCTTCAATACTGACAGTGGTGAAAATCAGACACAGACTATAAAGGTAAGGAAATGAAGTGTGAAAACCAAGAAGTAAAAGACATAAAGGATTACTTAATACAAACCCAAAAAGACCCAGGAATAAAGCAAAGGGAGGGGGTGAAGATGGCAAAAAGCATTAGGCCTGGGTTACCTGGGAAACAGTGATAACATTAATAAAAAAAAGAAAATCAGAGGAAGCACTAATTCTGAAAGCAAGATCATAAACTCAGTTTTAGAAATGCTGATTTAAAATGACAGCAAAAGGGGCTCCTGGGTGGCTCAGTCATTAAGTGTCTGCCTTTGGCTCTGGTCATGATTCCAGGGTCCTGGGATCAAGCCCCGCATCCGGCTCCCTGCTCAGCGGGCAGCCTGCTTCTCCCTCTCCCACTCCCCCTGCTTCTGTTCCCTCTCTCGCTGTCTCTCTCTGTCAAAAAAATAAATAAAGTGTTTAAAAAAAAATGGCAGCAAAAATATCCAAAAAAGCAGGTGGGGATATAGGACTCTGGAAAGAGGTCAAGAGTAGATATATCAATTTGGGATTCTGGTGACATCTAAAAATATCATCCTCATTTAATAATTAAAAACACTTTTCCTCCTTCATAGCTACCTTAACCAATAGTGAGCCAGCCTTAAACTTAACAGCTGCCTCACCCCAGGTATAAACTACAGAATACAGTGTTGGTAAATTAAATTTAGTATAATAGGAACTATACAGAAGTTATTTAGTAGAAGAACTCTAAAAGAGAAATTATTTGATTTTAAGATAATTATTATAAGATATAGGCCTAATGGAGTTTTATTTCCTGTAACAATAAAAAGATGACTAATACAGGTGACTTGGTTCTGAACATAAGCCATGCAAAGAAAAGTGACTGCTAATTTCCAGGATTACAAACTTCTCTACCATACCTGTACATCCACCTAACATTCATTTATTGCTTTTATATCCATTCTCACACTGATCTTTTTAAGAGCTTGGTAAAAGTGTTAGACAATCAGACAAAATGCAAATATATATTAGGAATTAGGAATATACTAATACTTATTAAGGACATTTATGTGTCAAGACACTGTCCTAAACATGCCTTCTATCATTCAATATTAACAATTCTCTTGTCCCCATTTTAAAGATAAGGAACCTAAGAAAGGTTATCTTGCCAAGGGCACATATTTGATAAATGCAGAGTCCTAGCTCGAAATCATCTAGCTAAATATCTTAAAAAGTAATAATAGTTTGCCAAGATCACTAGGTTAGACGGTGGAAGACATACAGCTGAGGGGCTATTTCCATTTTATTATGGCATACCTACAAACCTAAGATATGAAAGTGCACATTTTAAAAAGAGCCTAAAGAAAAAAAAAAGAATAAAAAGGAAAGGATCCATAACAATCCAAAGAATGTTTCACAAATATGACCCAAAAAAAAGGCCTAAAACAGATTTTCCACCCCCTAAAGAATGCAAAACTGCATAGTAAGTATTACAAAATAGGTCACTTTCAAAAACAAGTCTTCAAGCACTAAACATGGTTTAAAACAAGACTTCATTTTGCCAACTATCCAAAACTCTTTTAAGTTTGAAATTGTATCACATTGTGAAACAAATAAGCTGAAAGAGCATTTTAGAAAACAGACAAAAATCAAAGATAAGAGGTTTCACCCTCTCCCTCACCTCCAGAACACAAAAGTTAAGAAATTAATGCGTAAGGAATGGATGAGTGAAACTCCACTCCTAAAATTGCAAAGGATAAGAGACAAGTTTTTCTTGTGTACCAGGACTTAAGCAGAACCTACTTTAATCATGTTATTATAAATCTTGACTAGATCTAAGTTTTGAAATTAACAATCACCTGAAATGCTTGAAGTACAAGTAAAGGGAGCAGACAGTGAATTGCTCAAGGCAATTTTCTATAAAGATGGGTTAGTTGTAGTTGCATACATATACCAGCAAATGATATAGATTTCTTTAAAACAATGAAGGGTAGAGAGGTAAGAGGGGAATGCATTTCAGAAGTATCACCATGCTTGGTCATGGGAACATTGCCTTATTTTCTAAATCTAAAAAAAATTATCTCTAAAACAATTACTAAGAGAGAACTAGTGAGTTTGAAAAACTCCAACTGAAAATAAGACATAAACCTTAAACTTGAAATTAACCAAGACATGAAAATGGTCAATAACATGGAAAAAAACAATAGTACCAGAATCAGAGAAAGTTATGAGTCATTTTTTACCTATGAAAATGGAAATATTTTTTAAAACCCACTGTTGACAAAGATGTATCCTTATACATGACCAAAGGGGAAGGACCATGTCTGTCTTATTCACCAGGATATAAATTCTCAACTCCTAACTTAATGCCTAGTACATGGTAATCACTCAATACATATCTAATAAATGAATGAAAATGTTTTTTATTTTTTAATTAACATATAATGTATTATTTATTTCAGGGATACAGGTCTGTGATTCATCAGTCTTACACAATTCACAGCGCTCACCATAGCACATATGCCCCCCAATGTCCATCACCCAGTCACCCCATCTGTCCCACCCCCCTCCCCTCCAACAAACTTTAGTTTATTTTTTAAAAAAATATTAGTCATTAGCCCTGTCCTAAAAGGACTAATATTTCAAACTTCCCCTGAACTCCCAGATTCTGTGCTAGTCATCAAAATTTATTCCTTGCACCTGTCTTTAAAAACTTTAGGGGCACCTGGGTGGCTCAGTGGGTTAAGCCTCTGCCTTTGGCTCAGGTCATGATCTCAGGGTTCTGAGATCAAGCCCTGCATAAGGCTCTCTGCTCAGCAGGGAGTCTGCTTCCCCCTTCTCTCTGCCTGCTGCTCTACCTACTTGTGATCTCTCTCTCTCTGTCAAATAAATAAATAAAATCTTAAAATACATACATACATACATACATACTTTAGAGTTATCTCCCTAGGACACTCTTCTGCAAAGAAGAAAACCTTCAAAACCAAACCTCTTTTCAGTTAACCTACATTCACTACCTTTAGGAGGCAGCATGATATAGTGGGGAAAACTGGGACTTTTTGAAAGTACGGGCTTTGGATTTAAAAAGAGGAGTCTGAATTTTACCAGTTACTTGCTACAGGACTTTGAGTACAGTAATTAATTTCTCTGAGTTCAAGTTTCTCCATATTCTGCAGATGTGACTCAGCCTCCTCCTTCTTCTACGCCGTCTCCCCTCCCCCAATGGCCCACTATGCTCCAGACATCCAAGTCTTTCTGTTGATACAGCATGCCTAGTTTGTGCCTTTTGGCCTGTACACCAGCTCTTCCTTCTGCTTCTAATGTTCCTCCCTCTAACCTTCACATAGATAGCTCATTCCATTCTGATCTCAGCTAAATGTTACCTCCTCAGATAAACCTTCCCTGACCACCCAATCAGTCATCATATTTTAATCCTCTATATAACAGTTAATACTATTCTATAATATGTATGTTTATTTCTGCCTCTTTCCACTATAATGTAACCTCAAGGAGAGCAGGATATCTCTCCATCCTGTGTCACTAGCACCTAAAACAGTGCCTGGAACATAGCAGGCTCTCAAATGTTTATTAAAACAACATAAAGTACCTAACCATAGAGCTTTGCCTTCAAATGAGATCCCAATTAAAAGTGAACTCCCTCTACCCTTCCGCTTACCAAATGATGTATTAAGTGCTGTTCAGCATTCCTGAGCTTAAATTACCTCCTCCACTCCTCCCACTACCCTGTGAAACTAAAGCACCTCTTCTGAGTCCCAGATCCTTGTAAGCCAGCTAGCCTACCCAACTCTTCACTTGGATGTCACAAAGAAACCCCAAATTCAAAATGGATGCCAAGCTTTTCACTGACAAGGGGAGTCACAAATATAGGAAGGGACTAGAAATGAACTAAAAAGACTAGAATGAACTCTGGTGTTGGACTAAAATGCAAAGCATCATTATGAACACATGGTGTTTTTATGTCTATATACAGAGAAAGAAATAGATGTACTTTATGTTATGTGTGTCTTCCCTAGCTCTGTCCTCAAACCCCCAGAAGCAATAAATCTAGCATCTATATCTTGGTTTCTCACTAAAAGGAAAGAAACAGCGATTCCCAGAGCTGGAGAAGACAAAGTACAAGATGAGCTAAGAGTGTCTTTGTATGTATGGGGGGGGGGGGGGGGGGGTTTGTGCACGTGTGCCAAAAAGAAAGAAAATGTCACGAAATGATGGGGCCATGTCAGAAAGACACAGGATCCAGATGAAAGGCAATTCCACTGGCCAAATCTGGGACAATATGAACATCAAAATACATAATGATAATAAAGGATTATAACCCACTGAATAAAATAAGAATCAAGGAGTCCATCCTGATATAAATGAAAAAGTAGCAAAAGAGAAGGAAAAAAAACCTCTTTCTTGTTGTAGAACATCAATTAATAAATGGGAAAAAATAATAGTAATAATCAATAGAAATAATTGACAAGAATTATTAGTGCAAGCAAAAATTATTACTGTATGCTAAAATGGCAGATAAAAGTTTGATGAACAGGGTATTTCAATTCATCTCCCTCAACTCAAAATGGAATAATAATTTTATGGTGCAGAAACATGGCAGATACCACTTTAACCAACTGATCAAAGTTAACATCACCAATACCAAAACAAACATTATCTGTCTCCTGACACAATTTACTGAGGATATAGCACCTCTTCTGAGGTAATTCTGCCAGATTTGCCTAACTTTAATCCGAAAGACTCTTTAGACAAATCCAAATTGACATTCTATAAAATAACTGGTCTATTTATAAAACAAAAACTTTAATTTTTTTTTTTTTTATTTATTTGAGAGAGATACAGAGACAGAGAGCACAGGCAGGGGCAGAGGCAGAGGGAGAAGCAGACCCCAGCTGAGCTGGGAACCTGACTTGGAGCTCAATCCCAGGATCTGGAGATCATGACCTGAGCCAAAGGCAGACCCTTAACCATCTGAGCCACCCAGGTGCTCCTCTAAGACAAAAACTTTAATGAAAGAAAAAACCAAATTGTGGGCTCATACCTTATGGAGCACTAAGAGGAGAAATTTCCTACTTCTTTCCTCTCCCTCTGCCCCACCAACCTCCCTAGCATCATTATATATTAGGGAGGATGTCAAGCTGTTCAATCTTAGGAAGAATGGAGGGTAAGGAAATTCCCTCTGGCTAAACATCTCTCCTCTGTGGCTGCCTAGATGCCAACTGTTTTGTTTCTAGGTGCCTCCCAGGCACTCTTGCCCAGGTCCCTGTGCAATGCAGGTATGGAGCTCTATAAGGGGGTGACAAGGGTATGTCTGTTGGTGGAAACAGGTGGTGATGGCAGCAGTGATGAGAGGGGGTGCAAGGGTGGGTGAGATGCCAAGGAAGGGAAGAAAGGGAAAGGAAAAGGACAAGAAAAAAGAAAGCCAAAGAAGATGGCAGGAGGACGAGTGGTCTAGGAAATGGTCTCCAGTGTCTGGATTGCCATCAATCCTTGTCTGGGAGCAGGTAGGTCTCTGTGCACTTTGTTTTTCTTCATAGTGTCTGGGTATTCTTGTTGGGACACTTTCAGTGTCAGCACCCATCCCAGGATCTCATCATCATCCCAGTCATTCAGACCAAAGACAGAGGGGACAGCTGCTATATTAAGAGCCCACACTCCAGAGCAGGGTATAAGAACACAAGAGGGGAGGCAGCCCTGCAGAGCTCTCAGCCTCTGCAGAGAACTGGCTGGTTGTACCACAGAGTGAAGGAAGTTTGGCAAGAGCTAAGACAATGCCTAGGGAAGAATCCAGAGGCCCAGCTCAGCATGCAGCTCAGGTGCTCAATCTTTAAAAGTGGCAATATCATGAACAACAAAGACAGACCAAAGAACTATTCCAGTTTAAGAAGACTAAAGAGACAAGTCAACTAACTGCAATGCATTGATCCTGGACTGGATCTTGGAATGGGGGAAAAAAAAAAAAAGCAATAATGTCATTAAGACAATTGGCAAATTGAATTTGGACTGTGGATTAGATAATATCATAGCAAAGTTAAGTTTCCTGATTTTTATAATTTTATTGATATTATATAGAAGAAACGGATCCTTCATTAGGACACAGAATGGAGTATTTAGGGGTAGGGAACACAATGTCTCTCATACATTCTCAAACAGTTCAGAAAATATTATGTATATATGCATGTACATATACATACAAACACATGTATTTATGTGGGAGGGTGGGAAAGAGAAAATGATAAATGGGACAAAATGTTAATAATTGGTAAATCTGGCTAAAGGGTACTCAGGAGTTCTTTGTACTACTGTTACATATTTGAAATTACACTGAAAGTTATGAAACCTAAAAATGCCCCAAATCAGTCTTTTCCCCTAAACCTGACCATCTTCCAGTATTCCCCACATCGATGAATGACACCACCATCCATCTAGTTGCACAAGTCAGAAACCTAGCAGTCATCATTAATGCCTCCTTCCTCCTCAGCCCCCAGATAAAATCCATCTCCTTCCCACAGTCTCAACTCACATCTCCCAGGTCCAGGCTATCAGTACTTCTCATGTGAATTACCTTATTTACTCCTCATTGTCTTCACACATCCACTCCTGTCCCTATTTCAAACCATACTCTCCTACAGCCAGAATTTGCTTATTTGCCATAGCAAATTTGATGTTACACACCACCATGAAACCTTTGGGTTTTCAATGACCTTCAGCACCTTCAAGGATTAAAATCCTCAAGGCACCTGGGTGGCTCAGCTGGTTAAGTGCCTGCCTTCAGCTCAGGTCATGATCCCAGGGTCCTGGGAGACCCATATCAGGCTGCAAGGAACCTGCTTCTCCCTCTCCCACTGCCCCTCCCCTGCTTCTGCACTCTCTCTCTAATAAATCCTTTTCAAAAAATGGATTAAAATCCTCCCTCGGACCTTAGAAGGAAGAAGTAATCCTGTTCCTACCCACGACTTTGTATTAGGCATCTCCGCTAGCCACATTCAGTTCCGAACAATCACACACCCTTTCAATACAGAACCTTTGCCTTTGTACATTCTGGTCACTACTGAGAATGTTTTTCTCCCCATTCTTTACCCTTTCAGTTTCTGGGGGGCCAGTGATCCACTCAGTTTTGTGCAATTCCCGTCTCCAATGAAAGGAAGAACATACTATTTGTCCTTCCTTCCCTGTATCTCAGTGTAATGTACTGTTACTTTCTATTCTATTCAATTATAAAAAAGTAAGTTTGTGGTTTTTAAAATATAGGTAAAAGTATAGATAAGCACTAGTAAGCAAGAAGTTTGTTAAACATAGAATCCAAAGAATGTGTTAAATAAAAGGAAGTGGTTAATGTGTATATTAAACATATAGGGATGAAAACAACCCCAAAAGATACCTAATATTCATGAGGTATCTAGGCACTTAATATTCATGACATATTGAATATGCATGAGACCAAACAAACAAGAGGCAGTGAACACTAAATATACATGAATACTTAATATTTGTTGAGTCCTTAATTTGGCCACCCACTGGTGACACCCATTCTGGCCTATCTGTCCTCTGACCAAGCAACACAAAACCCATGGCTATTCATCAGGCTTATGGGTAAGCTACAGCTGTGGCAGACATGCTTGTTCCTGGTGTCTCTCTGATACAAGTGTGTATCACTGGCCTATGTGTCACTATGGGCCTCCTTGTTCAAACTTCTCAACTCCAGTCCTTGTGACCATACCATCATCATTAGGGAAGGCTAATGTAGCAGAAAGAGATGGACATAAAAACACTGTACACTGCAGGATTCAGGGAGCACAGTTCTTTCTCCCTGCTTGCATTCTATCTTAAATATGTTAACTTACCTCATCTTTTTCTCCTTGCTTCTCACTGTAAATTGATTTAACACTATAAATTGATTTAAAATGATTTAAGCACTTTAAATCATATGAACCCTTTTATATGTGAGCCCTTCTTTTCTGTGACCTCTGGAGTAGTTTGCCTGGTAGTAAACTTGGAGGCTACCATTCATTAAGGTAATTCCCACATAGGATAACCATACACTTGACAAAGAAAAGTTTCTTTTTAAAGGAGTTTCCAGCTAATAAATGAAATCATGACAGTCAGAGAGTTAACTAGACATTAAGGGCCTCCTGGTAGAAGTATGCCAAAAAATAATGTGAAGTATGCCATGTGAAGTATGCCAAAAAATAAATAAACTTCAATCTATACAATCCTATAGACTTAACTGCCAATTTATAAGAAACCTGCTAAATAATACCACAGAGATCCAGACTACAAGAAATTTTAAAGGACACTCTGTAAATACTCTCTCCAGTAAATAAAGGCAAGCAAGACAAAATGAGATGTAGAAGCCTATATATTTAAAAAAAAAAAAACACACACTTAGACATATCAACCAGTTATAAAATATGACCCTTCTTTGGATACTGACTGGAACAAATGAACTATAAAACAAAATAAATAAATAAAAACAAAGATTCACGCGACAATCCGAGAAATCCTAACACCGATGATACAGAGTGCTGTGACAAACAGTGCTGTGATGATGGCAGTACCATGGTTATGTTTAAAAAAAGAGTTCCTGACTTTGAAGATATATACTAATATATTTATAGACGAAATGATATAATGTCTGGGATTTGCTTCAAATAATCAGTGTGGCTAGAAAAAAATCAGTGTAACTGATAAATCAAGACTGGCTATGAGTTGATGGTCATGGAGGTTGGATGACGAGTGCATAAAAGTTTATTGTCACTGCACATATTTGGTATCTTCTAAAATCAAATGGCTTTGTTTAAAGAGAAAGAAAAAGAATACAGAACGTCCATTCAGTGATTAGGAAAGAGCTCTGAATACTGTGATATGTGGATGTGAGGCCCACACCTACCACAGCCATTTGCCTCCAGAGAGAGAGGACCTTGGGAGAATGAAACTCACACAAGAAGGGCAGAGCTAAGGGAATCACTAAGAAATGGAACTGGATCCTTGATCAAATCAGATCAAAAGCTCATCCTGCCTCAGAACTTTTTCAGTTATGTAAGCCAATAAATCCTCTGTACTATAAGCCAATTTGAGATGGATTTTCTGCTACTACAAGTGAAGATACTTTGACACGGTCTCCCATTAACTCTCAACCTACTCTGGTCATGGTTCTGCCTCTAAATTCCCCTCAATATGTTCTCAGCCACATCAATAATTTCATCATTGCTAAATCCAATAGAGTTTTATGAGACTTCCTGCTTAATCTGTCTCAGCTATACCTTATTCTCCTCCATCTCAATGTTCTCTTCCCTGTGCTTGAGATTCTACACTTGCCCGGCTTGCTTTTGTCCTCTCTGGCTTCTCTCAGTCTGGCTCCTTTGATGGTTCTCCTGTCTTGGGTCTCCCCTCTCCTCCATACTTTCCCTCAAAGTGACTGGCAGTTACTCACTTTTTTTTAATAACCACTTATGTGTATCATCCCAGAGGTCTTCTAAATTCGACATATGAATTTTCAAGGGCCTAGTGCACACACTACCATTTTAGATATTCCTCAAATTCAATGCTGTCCTCTCACACATACATACACACAACTCTCTTCCACATGGCTCTCTTCTACTGTGCCCTTTCTCAGTAAACAGAAGCAATCTCAACACTTCCCCACTCTCATCTTTGCTTCCACATGTCCAATCAGTCACTAAGTCTTAACTTTTACACTCATCCACTTTTTCCATATCCACTGCCACCATCCAAATTCAAGGTGTTACCATCTCCCACCTGGACTATAGCTTCCTATTTACTTCTTTGTAACTCTTGGTCTCCCTCCAGTACATTTTCAACTTCCAAGAAATACTTTTTTTTTTTTAATGTAGTAAAATATACGTAACATAAAATTTTTATGTTTTTAATTTTCTTTAAGAGTGAGAGAGAGAAGGCTGCCTGGCTGGCTCAGTGGGTTGAGCATCTGCCTTCAGCTCAGGTTATGATCCCAGTCCCACACCGCCTCGGGCTCTTTGCTGGGCAGGAAGCCTGCATCTCCCTCTGCCTGCCACTCCCCCTGCTTGTGCTTTCTCTGTCTCTCTCTCCCTCTGATAAATGAATAAAATCTTTTAGAAAAAGGTTGAGAGAGAGACAGTGTTGGGGGTAGGAGGAGCAGAGGAAGAGGGACAGAGAGAATCTTGGGCTTGATCTCACAACCCTGAGCCAAAACCAAGAGTCAGACGCTTCAACCAACTGAACCACCCAGATCCCCCCGCCACCAAATTTAATCATTTTTAATGTACTCCAAGAGCTCTTTTAAAAAACAGGTTTCTGATGATGTCATCTAACTTAAACCGAGTAGCTCTGGGTCCAGATGGGAAGATTTTTCCTAGATCAATCCTCATATACCTTTTGAGTTTTCAATTTGTGCCTATCTCACCTATTCAAAAAATATTTGTGTCAAAAAGTAAATTTTCAAGATCTTATAATCAAAATTTCTAGTATCTATATAAAAAAAGGAGGTTGCTAGAAAGAATTATTTCTGCTGTTTCACAATTTGTTACATTACAAAGTTCTACAAAACTATGAATTAGAGAAAAATTAACAAGGTCAGCAATTCCTTTATTAGAATATCATCAAAAAAGAGAAGGGAAAACAAGAAGACAGCTGAAAAGAGAATCTTGAGAGTAGTAGAAAATGCCAGCAGAAAAAAATAAAGCTATCTACAGTTGACTATCAAACAAACCAGCGGGTTAGGAGTGCCAACTCCATGCCCCAATCAGTCAAAAACCTGTATATAACTTCTGTTCCCCAAAAACCTGACTCTTAATAGCCTACTGTCAACCAGACGCCTTACTGATAACATAGACAGCTGATAACACATTTTGCATGTTATATTTATTATATACTGTATTCTCACAATAATACCTAACTTTCCTTAATTTTTTTTCACCACTTCCAGGCTACATGGCTCATCTACAAGCTTTTTCAAATGATCACATACTTCAAAAAAAATGATTCAATATATTTCTTGAAAAAAAAAAGTGTATACATGGATCCACGCAGTTCAAATTCATGTTGTTCAAGGGTCAACTGTACTTTGAAACTTACATTTGTTAAGGACAAATGTCTTTTAAAATATTTCAAAAGTTTTATCAAATGTCTTTTATTCCAAGAGCCTAAAGTACTTAGAATCTGCATGCAATTCCTATTTTAGAGACAGAAAATGGTGTGAAGGAAAGAGCACATTTAAAATAACTTTTTAAGATCATACACATACATTCCCAGGAGCTATGTTTGTGAAATATGGAGCGGGGAAATTAATGGATATTTCGATTAACTGAAATTCCATCTCTTTATCTAAAGAAAATAGAACAGAGATACTTCATAAACCTTACTAGGCATAACACAGCAGAGTACAGCTATAAAGATTACAGAAAGAGCTCAGTGGCCTCTCTATTACTATATGCCTATTCTCTGTCTTATGTTGTCTAGTTTGTAATGAAAAATATTTTTAATAAAAAGAAGTCTTTGAAATTATTGTAAGAAATATAATCCCATTCTACAAAGGGAAACAGAATATCTAAAGGCAGCCAAAGTGTGAGACTGATAAATTCTAACACTCTGCAATTTATTTTTCTTCTACAGAACCCAAAGCAGTGTATAAATGTTTATTATCATGACTCTTCAGCAAGTAGGGGAATGAAGAGTACTTAAGGAAAATGCCCCATAAAATAAAAAGAAGCAAATAGTAATAGGAGAACTGGAAAGATACTACTGTATAGGACTTAAATCTAAAATATTATGTTGATGAAGAGTCAACGTTTAAGAAGGGAAAACTGTGCAAAGCTTAGGATGGAAAGTGCTAAGTGTCATAAATGAAAACAACTGTTATCTGAGCTAAAGCACCAAGCCTGTCACTATTAATAAATGTGTAATTATTTAAGTATGAGTATTTGTAATTTACCTATCAAAAAGGTCCAATAGCTAGTCTACATGGAAAACTAGATGCGCTGGGGGACAGGGGAAGACTCTGAAATGACACACCAATGTTAAATATATTTTCTATCTCTGTACTAATTTATCAAATAAAAGAAAGATCAAATATACTTTCAAATTCTGCAAAACAAATTTAAGACTTATATTTGAAAGGTTTCCATGTGTTCTTTATGCCTTCACTTTCAGTACTGTATTATAACTGTAATGAACTACAGAAAGCATATAATATAAAGGTTAAAATATAAATTTTAGTATCATAAAGGATTAGACTCCAATTGTGGTTCCACCACTTAGAATAACTATAAGCTGGATGATAAAGGCAAGTTATTTAAACCCTCTGCTTCCTCATTAACGAAAAGAGCAAACTACAAAAAGAGCAAATTTCCTGAATTCTTATCTTCCATTTGAATACGTCTGAAATCAGGATGTGTTCTTACAATTAACTTGGACTTTAATTTACAAAAACCTTTTTAAAATCACAGGTGAATCTTACAATCTTCAGAGCAATGGTTCTCAAGTTGGGGTCATTTTGCCCTCCAGGAGACATAGGCAAGGTCCAGAGACATTCTTGGTTGTCACAGCTGGAGTGGAAGTGAGGGTGGAGAATACTGTCAACTAGTGAGTAGAGGCCAGGGATGCTGCCAAAATCCTACAATGCAGAGCATGGTCCTACACAACAAATTGGCCAGCCAATTGTTCTGTGGTTGGAAATCTTGCTTTAGAGTTATAAAGGAAGAAATAAAATGGTATCCACTTTAATAGGATGTTCTTGGAAATTAAAAAAACCTAAAAACATTAAAAAAAACTAAAAAACATTAAAAAATGTTCAAAACTGTAATTAGCACAAAGTATGTGTTCAATAAATTCATCATAGCAGGCTTTTTTTTTTAATCCAATGTGCTAGGAATAATTTATCTACAAAATAATTGCCAAATTCCTTAAACTGGCTCTTCAAACAATGGTGTTCCAATTTAGCTTTCAAGCTGGATCCCCCACTATTTCATTGCATAAACCTCCTTTAAACCTACTGGTCTATTGTTCCACTAACACTACCTTGGTTTCAAAACTCCATGCCTGCACACATACTATCTCCTCCGCCTACAATGCCTACTTCCCACTCAGCTTGACTCCCCTGTTCAGGGTCAGCTAACTACCACCTCCACTTCAGAGGTCTTCCTTCACAGTTCACTGAGGCTGAGAGTGTCCTCTCTCCCCATCTGCTACTTCTCCCTCCCTCTGCATGTCACTGTCCCAGTTACATGGCTCTTATACATTTCCTGAACTCTACTATAGTTACACATGTATCACATCTCCCTTACTAGAGCATAAATTCTTAAAAGAATGGCATGGTTTAAACACCTGTAGGGGTGCCTGGCTGGCTCAATCAGAAGAGCATGCAACTCTTGATCTTAGGGTTGAGAATGTGACCCCACGGTGGGTGTAGAGATTACTTTAAAAAAATAAAATAAAATCTTTTAAAAAACAAAAATAAAATAAAAACCTGTAGTGTTTGACACTGTTAATAAGACCACACCCTTGAAATTTTTCCTTCCAGGGCCTCAGTATTATTAAACTTTCTTAATTCCCTTCCTAAGTCTCTGATCACTTTTAATTCTGCCTCTTTTTTCCCCAGGGCTCCCCCAAAAACATTGTTAAGTATTCACTACCCTAAATTCTGGCACCCTCACATCTACTACAATTTCAGTTGCATCTGATGCACAGAAGACTCTGTGCATATTATTTCTAGCCTCAACTTCCCAACTATACTATATACCTACATTTTTTAGCTATCGACTTCATTAAGTTTCTCAGATTAGATATTTGGTCAATACATCATGTTCAAGACTTCAAAAACAAAGCTGACTTCCCATTACAATGTGCTGCTTTCTCTATCTCTGCCAATGGCATAGTGATTCATCCTCCCAATCACTAAGTCTCAAAACATCAGGTAAACTCATCCTACTTAAAACCTCAAGTGACCTCATCCTTTTATATATTACCTTTTTATTTCAACTATTTCCCATGTGCCCCAAATTCAGTCATTTAGAAATGCGAGATTATAACTCTGCAACATTTTTTCTACCTTTTGCCTGTTTTCCATTAATTTCACTTCTCATATAGTACAGTGGTTAACAGAATAGACTGAAGTCAGATGTCCCAAGTTCAGATCCCAGCTCCATAAACTGAGTGGCTTTGGATGAGTTCCTAAACCTCTGAGCTTCATTCTCCTCATCAGTAAAATAGGAATGATTAATAGTTTCTACCTCTTAAGGCTGTCACGAGAATTAAAATCATATGACATGCAAAGTGCTTGATACACAGCAAGTACTTAATAAATATTAGCAGCTTTATTATGATCTCCACTCTACAATAAGCTTTCTTGATATCTTGCTTGAACTCCTGTGATAACTTCCCAAACGTGTCTTTCTGCTATTGGTCTTTCTTACCCACAATGCTACCCTATGTCATCACAACTTTCCCACATGCCTAAGTCAGAGCTAACATAGGATTATGACAGCACAATGTGTTCAGACCTACAAAGAAATGTAACAAGGTATATTTATAATAGAAAATGGTATGAAGAGGAGAATGATGTAAAGAAAAAAAAAAGAATAATAGTTGATAAAGTTGAAATGATATACTAACACTAGGAAGTTGGCCTTAAATTCCATCTTAAGAACTCCAAATTCAAGAATTTCATATTTTTGTACCCACTATTTTCCCTACAAGATTTAAAGGAACAGAACACTGAAAGCAAACTCAGAAATATCATTGCTTAAATGGGTTAAGCTGTTCAAATACAGTAGAGACAGCATAGCTTAACTTCCTCTTTTGCAATGTGCTTCAAGTAATGAGCATCTGTTTATTAAAATTAATCTAAACAAACTTATTCTTCATTTGATCAAAACTGTATCTGCATTCTTCTACAAAATAAGCTATTAAGATTTGGTCTATTTGGAATATTTTTAGTGTAATGAGAAGAACATGACTCAAAGCTTCCGATGTAAGACTTTGAATAAAGTAAACATTTCATCTGCTTTCTAGGTATTGCAATATTAGTGCTTTATTTCTTTTGTACGGTTCAATAACTTCATTCTACCCCCTTCATTAATTTCTAGCTATCTTTTTTTTTGAAGGATTATTATTTAGGAGAAAGATAAAGAGCAACTGCACCGCAAGCAGGAGGAGGAACAGAGGAAGAGGGAGACAAGCAGGCTGCCTGCTGAGTGGGGAGCCCTAGGTGCAGGACTTTGTCCCAGGACCCTGAGATCATGATCCCAGCTGAAATCAGGATTCGGAAGCCCAACTGAATGAGCCACCCAGGCGCTCCTCACTACTTTAAAATCACTTCTTTAACGATGATACATAGGGTGTTCAGGTATTGATTTAGTCCTTTTTCTATGACAAACTTCCTAATTTTTGATATATTAAAAAGTAGTAAATTTTAGAAGTGTATGTGTTGTAAAAGTCATTTAAAGTGATAGGTAGAGGGGCGCAGTCAACTGGGCTTCTGACTCGTGATTTCGGTTCAGGACATGATCTCAGAGTCCTGGGATCGAGCCCTTCATGGAACCCTGCACCCAGCAAGGAGTCTGCTTAGGATTCGCTCTCTCCCTCTGCCCCTCCCCCTGCTGCATGAGCTCTCCAACTCTCTCAAATACATAAATAAATCTTTTAAGTGATTTCAGTAAATCAAATTTGGGCTAATTTTTTTTTTTAGATTTTATTTATTTGACAGAGATCACAAGTAAGCAGAGAGGCAGGCAGAGAGAGGAGGAAGGAGGATCCCTGCTGAGCAGAGAGCCCAATGCAGGGTTCCATCCCAGGACCCTAGGATCATGACCTGAGCCGAAGCCAGAAGCTTTAACCCACTGAGCCACCCAGGCGCCCCTGGGCTAATTTTTTTAAAGATTAACTGAATACCATTAGGTAATACCTTTGAAATATGTTGTCTATTAACACTTGCTGCTTAAGTGTCTACAGCAAATGAAGAATATTTATACCAAAAGAAATGAAACCTTACTTTTTCTCTATTCACTCCATATAAATGTGGAGTGAACAGAACAACCTTTGAAAGGTTGTTGATTAAAGAATTAAATGCACAAACATAACATTCTCAATAATGTATTGAGTTTTGTTACTAAGTTGCCCTCTTAAGTCTTCTAAGTTTGGTTCTCATTGCATTTTGAGTATGATCTTTTTATCCATTCCAACTGTTGCCAAAGCAAATGTAACCAAGTACCAACAATACTCATCTAAACCATCTGAGAGCGTGTTAAGCGTGTTGAGATCTGCCCATTTGGGGGGCACCTGGGTGGCTCAGTGGGTTAAAGCCTCTGCCTTCCGCTCAGGTAATGATCCCAGGGTCCTGGGATCGAGCCCCGCATCGGGCTCTCTGCTCAGCAAAAAACCTGCTTCCCCCTCTCTCTCTGTCTGCCTCTCTGCCTATCTGTAATCTCTGCCTGTCAAATAAATAAAATCTTTAAAAAAAAAAAAAAAGAGTAGGAAAAGAAGAAAAGAAACAGGATGGGATCGGGAGGGAGACAAACCATAAGTGACTCTTAATCTCACAAAACAAACTGAGGGGTGATGGGGGGAGGGGGGTCGGGAAAGGGGATAGTGGGGTAATGGACATTGGGAGGGTATGTGCTATGGTTAGTGCTGTGAAGGGTGTAAACCTGGTGATTCAAGACATGTACCCCTGGGGATAAAAATACTTTATATGTTTATAAAAAATAAAAAAAAATTAAAAAAAGATCTGCCCACTCTTTAAAGAAAATAAATAAATAAATAAGACTTCTAACAGGTACTATGTGTACATTTTTCACACTCTGCAGAGTGGTGTAAAGAGCAAAGACCTCAGAGTCATAAAGACCTGAGCTGGCATGCAGAATCCACCACCTGCCAGATGTTTCACCTTAAACAAATTAAAAGCTCTGAACCTGTTCGCTCATCTGCAAAATGAGAACGGTATCTACCTCGACGGTTGTTGTAGGAATAAATGAAGCAATGTATTTAAAGAACTGAGTATATGGCAAGTACGCCCTGCCTCCACCAATGCCATACCCCTGGGAACCAGTCAAGTGAAAACGTATCTCTGCCCTTACTAAAAGTGTGATAGTAGGAAAGCTGTTTAACCTCTCTGTGCCCTGGGGGAAATGGGGAACAAACTACGAGTATCACAAAGTTGCTGTGAATCTCTAATGTACAATGTAATGCCAAGCATCTAGCACAGTGCCCAGCACATGACAGATTCCACTGATACTAGATTCCTTTCACTTCCTTTCTTCTTCAACGGTGTTCGTGTTGTGTTCCTCCCCAAGTGGTCCAGAATCTAGCGAACTTGCCTGACACAAATCCAGAAAGTAGGCCATTTTCTGGTTAGTAGCCTTTGTGAATCAAGGGCTACAACATTTTGACATCTTGTACTATAAGCATCCTCTCAGTTTCAGAAGGAAAGAAAATATTGCTGTTGTTCCCTCTTCCTTCCATTTTGTACACATTGCTTTTCCGTGTAGGTCATTACTTAAATTTCCCTCTATCTTTTCTAAATACTTAAATAGCTTCAATTCTCCTCCAAATGGATATTAGCTTCAGTATGCTGCTTATGTTAAAACTAAAATACATCTCTTACTCTCACTGCTGATATCAGTGCTGCCAAAAAATAAAAACACACTGACACTTCATGCTTCCTCCTATGTGTTACTCCACACATTTAGTTCCAAATAAATCTTTAAAATGTAAATTATCTCAAAATGAGTTTTAATTATACTTACTCCTAATGCCAGTTTTAAGACCTTAACATCTACTTCAATATCAAAGTACAAGAATTGAAATAAAACAAAAGTTGTCATAAACATAAAATCCCGTTAAAGTTTCCCTCAAACTAATGCAAATAATCTTCCAAACACTGAGATTCATTTGCTAGTTAACTAACATGTGCAGCTCTGAAAACAGTTATGCTGTTTAACAATCAATTAAACCATTAACTCCCATATTTTCAGTCTTCAAAGTGGAAAGAAGCCATTCTCCTCCCACAAACAACAACATTAAAAAAAAAAAAAAAAAAACCTTACATTTAACATCTGGAGAAAAGTCTGCAAATACTAAGAAACTTTTTTACAAATATTTTACACATCTAAAATTTATTAACCAGGGCACAGAAATCTTACAAAATGATTCTTAAAGTTACCAGACAAAATTTCCTTACACCAGCATCTTCCCATGAAAAGCTAATTTTTTCAGAGCTCTACAACATGGGCTCCGAAAGCAAACGCTAAGGAATTACAAGAGGAGGCCCTTTTCCTGTTATTTTGCAAAGACTGGGTAACGGAGGGAATGTTTAATTGCCACTGCACTGTACAATCTGTGTCAACAGCACATGCCCTCAAAAAAACTCTATTAAAAAAAAAAAAAATCCCATAGTAGGCACTGCTTGTTTCTCTTAATTTATGAGGCCAAAATACGTCTGGCAAAAGGAATATGTCTCACTGATAATAGGAAATGAAAATGGCACCCCACAATCAGCAAGCTAAATATCAGTTTTAAATAAATGGTTTAACAGAGCCTGGAATGTGTATGGAAGGATGATACAGGCTTTAAGAATGACAACCAAAATTAACACTGTACTTCGACATAGGCCACCTTACATTCTACGGAGCCTGAACAGCAGCCATCATTACAAATGTCAAAACCAATACAGTACTATGTGCCATCCACCGTCTTCCAATAATAAAGAAACCAACTTAAATTTCTTGGTGGTGTAATCACAATTATGACTTGGGGGGGGGATATATGAGGAATGAGGAAAATATCACAAAATAAAACCACCCTATGTAAAAACATGATAAAATAGCTCACGGAAAAAAAGAAAACACGTTTGCTATCCAATGAAAGAAATCTGGGTAAATCCCACCTAACCAAGGGCACTTGGTTTAAGACCAAAGCTGCTTTATTTCTCTTTTCTTTCTTATCTTTCCCAGTCCCCCATCATCTTCCTGAACCTGTGCGAGAAGACACGGAGAGGGATCCGATGCTCGGAGACAAAAAACCGGCATGTGTACATCCTGAGGAAGAAGAGGGAAGGGAAGACACCACTTACCTGTTCCGAAGGCTTTGGCCACCAGCCAGGCCAGATTGCAGGCGATTTTGGCCCTGGAGAAATCATAGTGGTCAAAGGGCTTGATGGCTGGAACAATGAAAGTCTTCTTCATCTCCCGGGGGTCTGCAGCATCCCCCATCTTTCACGGCGGCTCCTCGGGAAGTCCGGGCTCTAACCTTCACATGGTGTGGCCTCGCCGCCGCGGGGGTCGGCAGGGGAGGAGGGAAGAGCTCAAACCATCGGGGCCGGGGCGAGGCCCGCCCGGGCGCCGACGGGGGAGGAGAAGCTCAGCTGTCCGCGCCGCGAGCCTGCCGCCTCCCGCGGGAGCCGCCGCCGCCGCTCTTCCCGGGCATAGGAATGTGACGGCGCAGCGTCCGTCCGTCCGTCCGCCCCGCGCCGGCGCCCCGCCGAGCCACCCGCCCCGCGAGGGCGCGTGTGAGCGAGGCCGCCTCCCCTTTGTCTCCGTTTAGTCACACGGGCTTGGGGGGAGGGGGGAGGCTGGAAGGGCCCGGAATTTTAAAGGGGGGGGGGGGCTTTAACAATCACGTTGTGGAAAATGTCCCCGCCATCGCGGTGCCCGCACGCCCCCGCCTCCCGCTTCCCTTCCCTCGGAGCGGGGAGACCCCCTCAGGCCCCGGCGAGTCAAGGGAGGAGCCAGGCGCGCGGGACGGGGGCGCCCTCGGTCCCCCGGCGCAGCCTGGTCGGGGGCCGCCGGAGACCGAGCGCAGGAAAACGTCAAAATCACTGCGGCTCCCAGGCCGCCGGCGGCCCGGCCCCTCCTCCGCGCTCCCCTCCCGTCGCCTCCTCCGGCCGCCGTCGCTGCTGCCGCCGCCTCCCGGACCTTCCTCCCAGCGGACGGCGAAGGGAGCGGCCCGCCAGAGGCCGTAAATCCCACGCTCTCGATCCTGCCCTTATCGGTCCTGCCCTAGTATTTTTCCCCCCTTGCACCGCCCGGCTCGGTCGCTCCCCGTCAGCCGCCGCCGCCGCTGCGGTTTTCCGGCTGCCGCACTAGAGGGAGTGAGCAGATGCGGGCACTGAGCATGCGCGCCGGCGCCGCTCGGGCCTGCGCCCCCGCCCGGCTTCCCTCCGGCCGCCGAGATCGCGGCCGCCCGCCGGGCCGTGTGAGCATGCCCAGCCTCGCTCCCTGCCTGCGCCGGGGCTTCGGTGCGGCTGTTTTTTAATCATCACTTGGGCGTGCTCGCCTGAGTGGACATCCTCCTCGTCCCTGGCGTTTGGCTGCTGCTGCTCACCCTGCTGAAAGGGGAAAGGGAAGGGAGGAAGCGGAGGGAAGGGCCTAGCAATAGCTCGCGTATTTCAGCGACCCAGTGGTTAAGCAGAGAGAACGGATATTTATTAAAATGCTTGCTATGGGACACACACTTTGCTGCGAGGCTGGTGTGCATAAAGCCTACTTAGAACTCGGAGTAGCTGTAAGGGTTAGGTGTTATCGCTGATTGACCACAAAATTAGATGAATTGAGTCACTCCTGGAGCCTTAACCAGGACTGAGAACCTGCGAAGCCCCAAACCTGTATTAATTTCATTACATCAAGATACTTTTTTTTTTTAACTCAATGCTCTCCATTTAAGCGTTCTCACTAAGTGAGGGAGCACATCCACCAATGTCTCCCCGTTTCCTCCAAATAAAGCATGAATTCTTTCACACAGCAAACTACCCCTCACCATGATCCTGTATCTACAGACCTATATGGCTTCGTTTAATCAGAGCTGCTCTCCATTTTCCCAAAAGGGAAAGATCTGTTTGTCCTTGCTCAGTATGGTACCTCTGTCCACCTGGCTTACTCCTACTTCATAGAAATCACTTCCTCCAGGAAGCCTTCCCAGGCAGCTCCTGACGCACCCCAGTCAGTGCTGTCACATAGATTCCCCTACTGTTCCCAGAGCATCCCGTTCTTATTTCTGTCATAGCATTTGCCACTTTGTATCATCAGGTAATCGTCTTTCCTACTGGAGACATTGTTTATCTCCACTTCTTGGCCCCATGGTAGTTGCTCAATTAACTTTTAAGGGCTAAAAATGGATGTCGTTGTAGTCAACACTTAAGGTGATGTATGTAATTCATTAATTCCTCAATTTCTCATTTAAAACATGACCTAATTTTAATTATTGAAAAATCATGTGGTATCTTCATTTTTCAGATGAGAAAACAAAAGCTCAGCAAAATTTTAAAATTACCCTATGTCACACCACTGATAAACTGGCAGATCCAAGATTTGAACCTAGGATGATCTTACTCCAAAGCCTATCTTTTAACTAGGAGGGCCTCCCTGATATTTCCTGCCCTTAAGGTAGAAGCAAGACATATGAAGTGTGAGGGGAAGGGTGTTGGACACTAGCTCCACCAGCAAGCAGGCCCCCTTTTTTTTTTTTAAGATTTTATTTATTTGACAGAGAGATCAAAAGTAGACAGAGAAGCAGGCAGAGAAAGAAGGGGAAGCAGGCTTCCTGCTGGGCAGAGAGCCCAATGTGGGGCTTGATCCCAGGACCCTGAGATCATGACCTGAGCTGAAGGCAGAGGCTTTAACCCACTGAGCCACCCAGGTGCCCCAAGCAGGCCCTTTTGATCCTGTTTAATCCCTACAATTACTCCAACCTACTAGGGCACTGCAGATATATGCCTTGCTAACAATGTGGGCTAGGAAAAGAATGTGAGTGAGAAGAATACACAAGGTGGTTGATGTCATTTTTCAGTAATTTAATGAATATTAAAAAAGTATTCCTCAGAGGCAAGGCCTTTCACTAGGTCACATAGGGGATAATAAAATTAACATACTGGATAATAGTTTACAAAGCACATTCACATGACTATCTAATTTTCATATCCATTCTATGAAATAGACATTATTATCTTGCAAATCTAGATGCAGGACTGAGGGTCATAGAGATTAAGTTGCATGGCCAAGATTTCATGGTTGATTACTATCCTGGGTCTGCCTACATAAACAAGGACAAGTCTTCTGGCTCCAGTCCTCAGGCACCTTTCCCTGTGCCTATTCCCTCTCTAGATTATGGAGGCTGTCATGTTCATAAATAAATATAATCCAGTGTAAAAGAGGTAAGTGCTGTAAGAGTTACAAAGTGCAGAAAGAACATCTAGGTGGAGTGATCAGGAAGGTGTTTTCAGGACTTCTGTTAAATCCAACATATTCAAATTCACCTTCAACTGAATTCTAGAGCAACAAGTTAAATTAAGAGAAACCCATAGCCTGGACAGGTTGAAGAGAGATCCTGAAACTTTTCACCAGTCGTTACGATAACCTGCAAGCGAGTACAAGATTCTCAAGGCCAGAAATCATGCCTAATTGACACCATGTTCCATGTGTGACCTAGCAGAGGGCTTTGTTCACAATGGGTGCTAGGTAAACGCTTGTTGAATTTTATTGAAAACCATTTCACCCTGAATAAACATGATGTGGAAGAAAAGGAAACAAAGACAGTTGCTCTGACTTGTCCTTTGATTCCGTAGTGATGCATTTCATAGCAATGGCATTACTATGACCCTAGTTGGGGAGGAGTGTATTTAGGAATGGGAAAAAAAAACTGCCTACACAAAGAGCAGCTTTTACTTTCAGGGATGCTGTGAAACTTGGGGTCATAGTGGGAGGCTATTATTAACAGAGAAACACCCTGAGTACAAAGAAGGATTCATTTTCAGAGAGACAGATACTCTAATAGGGTGTTCTTTGTGACACCTTGAGAATGATCTCTTTTAAAAACGATTCTCTGTAGAATACCACTGTCAAAAAGAAATGCTCTCCACTACCTTCTTAAGATATCTGACTTCAGGGGCACCTGGGTGGTGCAGTGGGTTAAAGCCTCTGCCTTCGGCTCAGGTCATGGTCTCAGGGTCCTGGGATCGAGCCCCACATCGGGCTCTCTGCTCGGCGGGGAGCCTGCTTCCTCCTCTCTCTCTCTGCCTGCTTCTCTGCCTACTTGTGATCTCTGTCTGTCAAATAAATAAATAAAATCTTAAAAAAAAAAAAAGGTATCTGACTTCACTAAAAACAAAAACAAAACCCAGTGATTCTCTGGGTCAGCTTGTCCAACCATACAGCTATTTCTCTATTTTTTTTATTATCTTCAGGCATAAACTCACTAACAATCATCCAACAGTTACACAATTCTTACATACGTAATTCTCCTTCTCTCTATTTTCTTTCTCCTGGAAAACCTACAATGTAACCCAGACTTTCTTCTTTGTGGGTGTCTTCCATTTCTCTGTCTTTGGATTGATTCATAAATGTATTCATTCATTAGCTAATATTGACTGAGCACCTGGGTGCTGAGGATACGACATTGAACAGGACAGCCGAGGAAGCAAATTTTTAATGAGAAAACTAAGGGATCCGAGGGCCTGGGCGACCCAGTTCTCCTTCATTGTTGTCTCTATCTCCATAGCCTAGAAGTCTCTTGTTACTTCACCTATAGAAATCTTCAGTGTGTCCCTTAAAACAGAGAAACAAAGAAACCATTGACCATTGAACGTTGCTGTTATTTTTTTAATTGTACATATGCTTACATATACTATCATCCACTTTCTTTTTTTTTAAGATTTTATTTATTTAACAGAGAGAGAGAGATCACAAGTAGGCAGAGAGGCAGGCAGAGGAGGTGGGGGTGGGGGGAAGCAGGCTCCCAGCTGAGCAGAGAGCCCGATGCGGGGCTCGATCCCAGGACCCTGATCATGACCTGAGCCAAAGCCAGAGGCTTAACCCACTGAGCCACCCAGATGCCCCTCATCCACTTTCAAAAGGTTACATTAATAGTACTGAACCCTTACTGAGCACTGTATGTATCAGGCCCTGTTTTACATGTATATAATCCTCACCACAACTCCCCCCCCCCATCTTCATTTGGCAAATGGAGAAACCGAGGCCAGAGAATTTAAGTAAATGGTGAAGACTTTGTCTTATTTTGAAACTCAAGGAACTAGAATAAGTAAACTTTGAATCAACCAGGTTAAGAATGACCAAAGGGAGGGCAGGGGGAAAAGGATTAGCTGGTGATGATAAGAGGTTTGGTTGGCTGAAGTTTCATAGCATCTGATAAACCAATATGGGATAGAAGAGTGTGTACTGCATATCCAACATTCTATCAGTTCTAGACACAGTTGTGGCTTTCATAGCTAAGAGAATTTTATAAGGATTACCTCATCAACCTTCACAATAATTTCTGCAAGGCCTGTGTGGAAGGAGATCAAATGTGTAGCTGGAACAACTAAAACCCAGGGAGGACACATGACTTTCCAAAGTCATACTGTGAATCAGTCTAAACTGAAAAGTGAAACCTGGCTCTCATGTTCCCAGGTACAGCATTATATTTTTCCCAGATCCCCAAGACATTTTTCCTTTATTTATTCCCTACTCAATCCAAGGTCTTATTTGAAGTCAAACACTGGTTTGGGAGTAAAGACCCTGGGTTCCATGACTGTTTTGTCACATCATTTGAGGGAGCATATGTCATTGCTCTCTGGTTTCCACTGCTACTAAACAAAGGGGTGGAATTGGACAACTTTTAAGATACTTCCAACACCAACAGTCCTCAGTGGGAGGCTCACATCTATATACTTTATGAGATCATAACTAAAGGCTAAATCAGTCAGATGCCTAGTGTTCAGGATTTAAATCTTCTGAGTAGGAGTTACTTTTTTATTTCCAGAAAGCTTTATGATGGGATTATGTGGAAAGGCTACGGAAGGTTACAGAGCAGGAAATGGAACCCTCCCATGAAGGTAGGCACCAAATCAAAACTGGGATGAGAGAAGGGGATAGTTGTAGCCGTTTATTGGTAAGTATAGGAGTCCTACCCCTTAAGTCAACCAGGTCTAGAGTTTTGGAGTGTCACATAGTCAACCAGGAAGATTTTGTCCTTTTTATCAACTCTTCGTTGGAAAAAAAAAAAAAAAAAGCCTACATGTCCATCAGTAGAGGAAAAGACCAATCCAGTAAGTTATGCTTCACATAGAGATCACATAGTCATTGAATGGAGAGATCTCTGAGACATCATGTGGCCAAGGGAAAAAGAGGAAGCTGCAAAGCAGTATGTTTTAGTGTGGTGTTTAAAAATCATATATATTCATGGCATATCCCTGGATATTCCCGGAAGGATGCACAAGAAACTGGAGGCGTAGTCCAGAGACCTCATTTTCTCCTTTTACGCTTTGGTAGCTTTTGATTCATAAGTATCTTTACTTATTCAAAATATAAATTAATATATATATACTTTAATGAACTTCTTAACTCCTTTCCGCCAGTGAGACTTCTGCACCTACCACACTACTGAAACATAAAAGCCCTTAATGAGCTCCTTGTTTTGACTCTTCTGTTCTTGTGTCTTTGGCCTCTGGGGCATGTGGCACTTATGAGTGCCCCTTTGTTCTTGAAACTACTTTGACCCTCCCGGAAACACCTGGTCTTTCTCACTTTTCGAATCCCCTCTCTGCTTCCCTTCCAACCTCCTTTGTTTGCTCCCCCACCTAGTAGAGGAGCTACTCAAAACTCAGTCTTTGGTCCCCTCCTGCCTCGATACTCCTGCTCTTAGACCAACAACAGAGTCTTATGTCTTCAGTTCTCATCCCTATACAGGTCATTCCCTAATCTTTATCTCAGCTTCTGACTCCTCTCCTAATTTCTGAAAACTGCTGGCCATTTTCCACTCAGATGTAGCCCTAGGATCTCAAATTCAATAATCAAAAACAAACTCCTCACACTGACCTCTCACTGGGCTTCTAGTCACAGCCTCCAGGGTTCTACAAATGACACCATTCCGTGCTTAAATGTGTCATCATCCTTGAGCACACCTCTCATCCCATCCTTGCAAGCAGTCGGCATATCTCTCACTTCCATTTACTCATTTCTATTCCCATGAATTTCTCATTTCCTCTTTTTCTCTTCCACTCAGTTTCTGGCTCTCTTTATTCATTTTTTTTTTTGAAGCATTGTTGACACACAATGTTACATTAGTTTCAGGTATATACCAGCTAGTGATTCAGTAAGTCTGTAAGTTATGCTGTGCTTATTACGGTATAGCTACCATCTGTCACCATAGGTCGCTATTATAATAGCGTTGACTATATTCCCTCTGCTGTACCTTTCAACCCTGTGACTTATTCACTTCCATAACTGGAAGCTTGTACCTCCCACTCCCTTTTTCCTATTTTGCCCATCCCCCACCTACCTCTCCGCTGGCAACCATCGGTTTGTTCTCTAGTTTCTCTCTTTTTTTTTTTTTTTTTTAAGATTTTATTTATTTACTGGGCAGAGAGAGACCACAAGTAGGCAGAGCAGCAGGCAGAGAGCGGAGGGGGAAGCAGGCTCCCCGCTGAGTGGAGAGCCCGATGCAGGGCTCTAACCCAGGACCCCAAGATCATGACCTGAGCCGAAGGCAGAGGCTTAACCCATTGAGGTACCCAGACGCCCCTCTAGTTTCTCATTTTGAACCCACAGGTTAACACAATAATCTTCCTAAACTGGAATTTTGATAATTTAATAATATTCACAGTCAACAAACTTTAATGATTTCAGACTGTATATCCAAGACCATACTAGACTTTTCACATACTGCATCTTACTTAATTATAAAATAGCATGTAATATAGGAATGAATCTCATTTTACAGATGGAAAAAGGAGGCTCAGAGAGATTAAGATAATTTCTCAAGCTTTCATGGGAAGAATAGAGTTGACACTCAAACTCATGGCTCCTCATTTCAAGTTCAGGAGTTTTTCCATCTCTATTCACCTGATTGGTGGTGATGCCTTGTTTCCTAAATGTGGTCTAAACATTTGCCTTGACTTTGAAGATCCTCTGCACAATGGCCTATTCATATTTCCCCAGTACTCTCCTATTGGTATCAAGCCAAATCACTCTCAAGATTGCCAACATAGTCAATGCTTCACAAGGTTTATTGGTTTTGGTAATTTTATTTTATTTTATTTAAATTTTTTAAAAAAGATTTTATTTATTTATTTGACAGAGGGAGAGATCACAAGTAGGCAGAGAGGCAGGCAGAGAGACGAGGGAAGCAGGCTCCCCACAGAGCAGAGAGCCCAATGCGGGGCTCGATCCCAGGACCCTGAAATCATGACCTGAGATCATGACCTGAGCCAAAGGCAGAGGTTTAACCCACTGAGCCACCCAGGTGCCCCGGTTTCAGTAATTTTATTAACCATCCTCCATAATGCCCTCCGCCAGACCAGCATAAAGCGTTGAAATGTCATCTTATAATAAACCTCAAATGCCACTTGTGCCTGCCCACTGCCCCCTTCCTCTAGGTTTCCCTGATCCATTTGTGCCCTCTTATGGTATGTTTTATCTTGAATTATAATTTCTGTGCACCATAAGAGAAGAGACAATCTTATTTTGCTTATTTTGCTTTATAATCTCCGTCATGTCTAATATATAATATATAATATATGATATGATATGATATAATATGATATGATATATTATATATATAATATATAATAGACCACATGAAGTATTTGTTGAATAGTTGAAAGAATCAGTGAATTAACAGGCAACAGAAAATACACAATAACACACATTCCAGCGCCTTGAAACAGATCAATAACTTAACTAGCTTATATGGGAATTAAAAATGAAAATTTGATCTCCTTAATACTATAGTGGTTCCCAATGGTTCCTAAATATTGGTCTATTATAGTTTATTGGAAATTATACATAGAAAATGTAGTGATTTTTTCATAAAACCAATTTTTTTCCTCTTAAGGGTTATTTTTTTATTATAAGATTATTCCCTTCTTGCTTTCTTTTTCTGTTAAAATGTCCTTTCTCTTGTGAAGTAACGGTGATCATTGATGACAACTGAGTTTTTATATATACTCATTGGTAAAATAAAAAGTTAATAACCCTATGTTCTTTACTCTCCAGTTTATTTATTTATTCATTCATTTGGGAAACTTGGCTGCTTTGTGAAATCCAAGAGTCTGGAGACCACTGCTCTCGTCAACTGAACTAAGTTAGTCTAGATTAACTTCTCAAACAAAATTGGCTCCAAATAGCATTCAGAAAAAGCCAAAATCTGTTGTTTTTGTGTATCACATTTGCTATGGAAACAGTTATTATTGTAATTTCAAATATGTTGGTATTTGAAAAGTCATGGCATATGGGCTAAGTTGTTGGTGTTTATTTGTTTGGGTTTTTTAATTTTTTTTGGTCACTAAGTATATAAATCAAATCTTCCTTTAAACCATTAGTTAGGAGCTATGCTTAAACTTTTGTGGACCTCTTTCTAAATAGATTTGGAACTATCAAGAGACATAGGAAATGATCATTCCTTTCATTATGACCTGTAGACAGCTGGAAAAAATCTAGTGTACTTCTTTCTGATGTTTAATCTTTTCAGTCAGGATACTAGGAGAATTTTGAATATATAATTTTGATTAATGGAACCAAAATGTGGTGGCTTCCTTCTCCCAATTAGTTTTTTCAGCTGTTCCTCCTCTTCCTCCTAACTTTATAGATCAGAGAAATGTAACTTCCTGTTTAATTTCTTACGTTGTTAATTTAAAGGTTCTGGATAAAGCTAGAAGAGGAAAAATTACAGCTTGATGTTGGGAATTAGAGAAAGGCAAAAGCTTGTGGCATCCAAAATTTCTTTATGGAACTTAGATAACTCAGAACATTATTTTTGCCGTACGAAACACTGTACTTTTAGGTGACTCAAAATGAAAGCTGAAATTAGAAAGGAAAGAAAATCAACAAATAACCTAGTGAGTGAAAAATGTGCTGAGATAGTCCTCCACAATTCCAAAATAAAAGAGGTTTCTTTAAAAATAGAAGCAATACTCTGGTGCTTTTACTAATCCACTTAAAATTTGCTTAAACCAATTTCTTACCGTATTTTAAAACATCTTTTTGTTACATTAGTGGACATAATTCAGAATAATAACCATTTGTAAATAAAATAGGATATTTTATTTGTTTGTAAACAAAGCTGGAAATGCTAGGAGCCACCTGGATGTGTGCAGAGAGAAATGATTATCTCTCCATCGAGTCTTGTATGTTTATGTTAGTAATCACATAGAGGGTTCAAGCAAGTATATCATTTAAGTTTTTATTTCCCTGGAAATAAATTTTATTGTTTATCTTCCATGGGCCACTTAGCTAGTTTGGTTAACTTTACAGAGTGGGAGTGGAGAATGGGAACAAAGAAGTGGGGGCAGGGATCAGAAGGAGGGGGTTGTAACCACAGCCTGTTCCCAAATCCTGGCCTGTATTTTTTTTTAAGTATGTGATTTTTTTCATTAAAAAGCAGGAATATATTAAGATATTTTAATAATTATTTAAATATATTTAATAATTATATTTAATATTAAAATACATATTTTTAATAATTTTAATATTAAGATAAGTTAAGGAAACTTGCATCAATACAAAAAAACGGGGTGCCTGGGTGGCTCAGTTGGTTAAGTATCTGCCTTCTGCTCAGGTCATGATCCCAGAGTCCTACCATGACAGCGCTCCCTGTTCAGCGGGGAGTCTGCTTCTCCCTCTCCATTTGCCCCTTCCCCTACTCATGCTTCCTCTCTCTCTCTCTCAATTAAATAAAATCTTTTAAAAAAATTAGGACACATTCTTCTAATTGCAATCTAGTGCATTTTTATACTTAAAACTCACAATTTTTCTCTTGTGATAAAAACAATCCATATTCATTTCTTTAATTTAAAAAATAAATACAAAAAAGCAAATGAAAAAATAAACCCCGGGACACCTGGGTGGCTCAGTTGGTAAAGGGTCTGTCTTTGGCTCAGGTCATGATCCCACCATCCTGCTCAGCCAGGAGTCTGCTTCTCCTTCCTCCTCCGTGTCCCGACCCCTGCTCAAGCTCGCGCTCGCTCTCTCTCTCTCTCTTTCTCAGTCTGCTCTCTTCCTCTCTCAAACAAATAAAATCATAAAAAAAAAAACACCTATAATTTCACCACCCAGAGCTATGCTTTGTATAGCCTTTCATTTATTTTGTACCAATATGAGCTTATATTATACATCCCATGTATAACTTGTTTCTTTTATATACTATTATTAATATCCCTTGATATTAATAAATGTTCATCTAAAACATTAACTTAATGCACAATAGAATTTCATCGTATGGATGTATTTTTTAAATTTTAACCAAGCCCCCCTATTATAGGACATTTTTGCTATTTCCATATTTTTTGTTTTTATGAATACTGCTGTCAGGAATACTCTAGAACATGTATCTTTGCCTACTTCACTAATGATTCTTAGATATGGATAAGTTTTTTTTTTTTTTAAGTGAGAGAAAGAGCGAGCATAAGTGGAGGGAGGGGCAGAGGGAGGGACGGAGAGAGAGAGAATCTGAAGAGGCTCCTTGCTGGGCACAGAGGCCAAGGCAGGGCTCCATCTCAGGACCCTGAGATCATGAGCTGAGCTGGTACCAAAAGTTCGATGCTTAACCTGACTGAGCCACCCAGGAGCCCCAGATATGTATAAATTCTTAACTGTGAACCGCCAAGTCGTTTTTGTTTTTTTTTTTTTAGATTTTACTTATTCATTTGACAGACAGAGATCACAAGCAGGCAGAGAGGCAGGCAGAGGGAGAGGAGGAAGCAGGCTCCCCGCTGAGCAGAGAGCCCGATGCGGGGCTCGATCCCAGGACCCTGCGATCATGACCTGAGCCGAAGGCAGAGGCTTTAACCCACTGAGCCACCCAGGCGCCCCCCGCCAAGTCGTTTTTGTCAGTCTTTTTATATGTATGTGACACTGCCCTTGAGAAAGGTTGTACCCATTTTTATTCATACTAGCAATGTATGAGAGTATACATTGTTTTTTACTTTTTGTTTCTCTAATTACTCTTTTAATTAAACTTTCTGTCAAATTTCATTTGCTTTTTTTTCTCTTATGAGACTAATTTCCCATTTATTATGAGGGTATCTTCTCCTTGATTTGTGAGAGGTATATATTAAATATATAAACTGTTTATCTCTCAAACACAGTCATTTTCCCAAGTTATCATATCCCTTTTAATGTTAATTATAGCATTTTTTGGATGTACTGTTTTTCTCTAGTGAATTCTGTCAGTCTTTTCATTTTTAGTTTCTGCCTTAGGTGTTAAACTTTAAAGGGGCACCTGGGTGGTTCAGTCCTTAAGCGTCTGCCTTCTACTCAGGTCCATGATCCCAGGGTCCTGGTATGGGGGGTCCCTGCTCAGCAGGAAGCCTGCTTCTCCTTCTCCCACTCCCCCTACTTGTGTTCCCTCTCTCACTGTCTCTCTCTATATATCAAATAAATAAAATCTTAAAAAAAAAAAAAAAGCTATTCCTTCAAGGCCATTCTACCCAAAGGTTATTTACTGTATACATGAAGCAACAGATAAATTGTCACAGGCATGGTGTTGTTGTTGTTGTTTTTAAATAAGATCTACACCAACATAGAGCTCAAACCCATGACCCTGAGATCCAAAGTCACAGAACTGAGCCAGCCAGGTGCCCCTGCCACAGGCATTCTGTCTGCAAATGTACTGACCTCAAGAATATTTTTACTCTATGTACACATAGAAAGCATTTTAATCAGAATTACTCTCAGAGAGTGTGTCATTAGGCTAATTTCACTCTTTGATCAACTTTCTCTACTGTGTAGTTAAACTATTCCTGGTTTTGTTTTGCTTTGTTTTTTTTGTTTTCTTTTGCTATTCTACTAAGATTATTTTCACTGGAATTGGTTCTTTTCCATGTAAATTTATAACCAAGATTTTATTTTTTGTGTGACTCTTTTGTTCATATCAAGTTCTAACAGCAGCCTGCTACTATAAATTTTCTTTTGTGGCCACTATTTTTAACAGGTTCAATTTCCCTGAGTCATATTTCTATATGTCCAGTTTTGTTAAAAAGATGTAACTCTACAAGCAGCTTTTTATTTATTACAACTTTGTATGCCGTCCAGCCCATGTATCTGTGTATGTGTGTGCATGTGTGTGTGCATGTTATTTCTACTAGTGATTTTCATTATGAATCGAATAAAACAATGTTGGAGCCACCAGTGCTGTAAATGCAGTGGCTACCATACCATACAAGAGAGCAGAGCATAGGACCTCTTTGCCCGCCCAGGGAGAGTAAGAGGTATGGTTGTTTAAACTATGTTCACAAATCCTCTGAGTTTCCATTCAAAAGACAGAGCCTGAGTCCCCTTCCCTTGAGTGTGGGCTGGAAAAAAGGACTTAATTGTAAGGAATAAGGAAAAAAACACAAAGGACATTGCCTATAACCTAGTCATTGGAGACAAACCCATAAAAGGCATTGTGACTTTCTGCTTATTCTCTCTTGGATCTCTCCTTCTGGGGAAATCCTGCTGCCATGTGAGAAGGACACTCAAGCATCTTACAAAGAGATCCACTTGGTAAACAACAGAGGCTGCCTGCTAGCAGTCATGTGCGTGAGCCATTTTGGAAGCTGATCCTCTAGTCTCTGGCAGGCCATCAGAAGAAGCCAATAGCCTTCTGGGAAACTGAGCCATAGTGACTTCTAGACGGGCCCTAGACTCCTCACTCTTAGAAACTATGTGAGATAGTTTTGCATTAATTCATTATGCATCAAAGTAAAGAGGATATGACAATGCATTGTCACAAAATGCATTTTGGGAAGGGGTCACAAAAGACTTCCTGGAGATAGTAACTTGGCCGTGATTTGCTCTTATCGATGACATTATAGCAAATGCTCTTCTTTGTATTGCTTCTTCGACCCCTTGGGCACACTCTTTCTTTTCAATGTCACCTCTCTACTCTCCTGTCCTTATCCTTCTTCCCCTCCCCATTCTCTCTCCCTCCTTCTCTCTTCCCAATCAGATAGCAACGGGAAGGGTTGTATAAACCACTCTGGATCTTCAGTTGGAAGAAAACAGCTTTGATGACTACATATTACCCCCTCTAAGAAATATTCATTTCCATGGTGCAGATTTGTACGTGATAGACAGATACTCCCTTCCTCCTCCCAATCCTCCTAAAATGTATACTCATTTTGTGCCCATTGTGGATGGGCACCACAAGATTTCAGGTGGACTGTTTAGGAAACAGCTATTTTATTTATAGCTTAGGGAATATTTAAAATGAACTACAATATAAGAATAGTGATTCTAAATAGTCTAATTAGATACTTGGTTTTTATTAGTAAACAGAACTAGGACAATGGATTCACAGCTCTAAATGTCCTTTGCCAAGAAACAAATTTGCTGACAGAGACGGGTTGAACAGCTGAAAACACAGAAGTAAAGCCTATTTGTTCCACTTTTCAGAAAGTTTGCATTTTGAGATCTTGGTAAAATTGCTTACAGAATTATCCATTCTACTTAGAATTCCTCTGGCCTCAGTTGTTCACCAAGTGGGCCTCTCCACAGGCTGATTGGTTGTCCTCACAACATGGCGGCAGGGTCCACAGGGAGGATTCTCTCTCCAAGAACAATAATCATAAAAGACAAGATGTAGTTTAGAGTTTAAGTAATAATCAGATTTTCAATTTGTTTATTTACTCCTATCACTCACACAAATAAAGCATTTTAATTGCCTCTTACTTTTTTTGTATGTGGGGGGGTGTGGGGTGGATGTATGTTTCTTTTAGTAACTGGAATCATGCTGTATGTATTGTTCTTTGCTATGCTTGTTGGAGATGTTCCCAGCCCAACACACTCTTTTTATCCACTAGAGAACATTCTACAGAATTAGTGTCACCGTCTTGATGAACATTTGGGTTGCTTCATTAGCGATTAAAATTATTCTGAAAATTGTTCCTACAAATTTGAGTACAGGGGCTGGAATCTGAGGGGGGCAGGGAGTCTCAGTTTGAGTCCCTGCTTATCTGAGGTCCAGGCACTACTTTTTTTATGTTTTTTAAATTATCCTTCAATCAATAAATTGATTTTATTATTACTATTTTTTTCCCACCCAGGCACTACTTTTTTTAAAAAGCTCTCTTGGCAAAAACTCTCTGGGATCCATCAGCCATAATACATTTGTGTCTTGATTTCCTTCCTTTAATAAACTGTTTTCCACCAGATGCTTCGAACTGAACATCTAAATGGATAGTATATTATTCTATGGAATAATTGTATGTCATAAAGAAATAAAAACTCAAAATACGATAACCACATGATATCATGACTCTACCCAGAACTCTCTCTTCTGAAACACAGTAACTAATCACAGTAAATGTCTGAACTAATGCTTAGTCTATGAGTTGCATGCCAGGCTAACACCCATCCCACCCATTGGAACAGAATTCCAATATTATAGAAGAGTGCCACAGCCTTAAATTTAAATCTAAAGATTAGAAGCAGCATTCAGTTTAGAAAAAATCATTACTCAGTGTTGCTCTGCTTGGTGAAATGCTAAAATAACAATTGTAATTCTAAGGACTGTGCTGTTACTTTAGACATTCCAGAGGGACTAGAGAAAGTGCTGAGTAAAAGAATGAAAGGGATGGTCCTGCCTAGAAGTAAGATGGGCCAAGTGACCTCTTTGCTTTGTTCAATCTTTAGTTCTGTGACACTTCGTGGCTATGCACAGTTTCATGGGGCTTATAAAAAATTATTTTGCTGTCACCTTTTAAAAAAATATATTAATTGTAGTTTAGAACAACATTATGTGGTTTTCACTACAAGGTGTTTTTTTAACTGATTCAGTAGGATTCCAGGTCCTTTGTCTTAGAGAACATTCTCTAAAAGAAAATACATTACCACATTTTTTCCAAGCGAATGCCTTAGCTCTTTCTAGATTCTAAATTCTAGAACTGAAACTACGCCATATAACAAATATTTGCCAAAGAGTATGACTGGTTTTTGATCAAAGGCCTTACTGAAATACCCATTCTTCTCATTGCAGGCTTTCCCCAAACATCTTAAAATAAAAGGTGAGAACATAATTCATGAAGGAAGAAAATTGGTTTCTACATAACATGTGTGGTTTGTTTTACTTGGTGTCTGGTGTTTTCAGAAACTGTAAAAAAGAGGTGCCTGGGTGGCTCGGTTGGTTAAGCAACTGCCTTCAGCTCATGATCCAGGAGTCCTGGATGGAGTCCCACATCGGCCTCCCTGCTCAGCGGGGAGTCTGCTTCTCCCTCTGACCCTCTCTCCTCCCCTACTCTCTCCATCTCTCAAATAAATAAATAAAATCTAAAAAAAAAAAAAAAAAAAAAACAAGACAAAAAACAAAACTTAATCCCTTGACACAAAGTTGTACAATGAATAAAGTGCTCCAGCCAAGTCATAAATCTCAGCAAAGGGAGGTTTAAATGGCAAGTGCGGGGCGGGACAGTGTTCTCACTACTGCACAACTCTATGAACAAAGAAACATTTATGAGTCTCATCAGTCACTTAATGCTCCGGTCTGCCACCAGCTAAACATGAGGTTCCTCAAGCTGTTAGTGAAGTCTCTCCGGAAAGCTCAAATATTATTTTGGCCCATGTATCTCATTAGGTAATAATGTGCATTGACAGCTCAGCAAAACTGAGAAACTTCAAGCTCAATGTATCACACAACCAATTTGATTTTTGTTTGTTGCTTTTCTTTAACTACCTCCGTATGAGAAAATTCAAACAACCATTAAAAACCACAATTTAGGGACGGCTGGGGGGCTCAGTTGGTTAAGTGGCTGCCTTCGGCTCAGGTCATGATCCCAGCGTCCTGGGATCGAGTCCCACATCGGGCTCCTTGCTCGGCAGGGAGCGTGCTTCTCCCTCTGCCTCTGCCTGCCACTCTGTCTGCCTGTGCTCGCTCGCTCTCTCTCCCTTTCTCTCTGACAAATAAACAAACAAACCACAATTTATTATTATTTTTTAATTTTTATTTATTTATTTGACAGAGAGAGAGATCACAAGTAGGCAAAGAGGCAGGCAGAGAGAGAAGAGGAAGCAGGCTCCCCGCTGAGCAGAGAGCCCAATTCGGGGCTTGATCCCAGGACCCTGAGATCATGACCTGAGCCAAAGGCAGAGGCTTTAACCCACTGAGCCACCCAGGAGCCCCAAAAACCACAGTTTATGGGGCGCCTGGCTGGCTCAGTCAATTAACAGCTCACATCATCATCTCCGGGTCCTGGGATTGAGTCCCACTTCCTGGAGATAGGGACCAGCATGGGGCTTCCTGCTCGACAGGGAGTCTGCTTCTCTCTCTCTCTCTCTCCCCACCGTCTACTCTACCCCTGGCGTCTGCCCCTCCCCACCACTCGTTCTCTCTCTCAAATAAATAAATAAATAAATAAAATCGAAAAAAACCCAGCTCCCCTCCCCCACAGATTACTATTTAAATTTGATATGGTTCACTTTAAATTTAAAAAAAAAAAAAAAGCAAATCACAGTAATTGCAGCGGAGCTGTGTGTAGGCCAGTTCTTCCTTTGTGGGTTGCAATCTTATTTTAGGGCCTAATTAGAGAAGATCCTTCTTCGATACTTTCTCTACTTGATTTTAAGGAATGTGTTACAGAGAATGTTCTGCTGGGAAAGCAGAAATAAAAATAGTATAAGAATGGATTCATACAACAGTTCTCAACTCCCCGTTTTTATAATCCCCATATCACCTGTCTATTAAAATACCTAAAGCAGAAGTTGCATGCCCCATTTAAACAGGCTTGAAACAGGGCGCCTGAGTGGCTCAGTCTTTGGCTCAGGTCATGACTTCAGGGTCCTGGGATCGAGCCCCACATCAGGCTCCCTGCTCAGCAGAGAGTCTGTTTCTCCCTCTGACCCTGCTTCCTGTGTCTTCTCTCTCTCTCTCTTCTCTCTGTCTCTCTCTCTCAAATAAATAAATAAATAATCTTTTTTAAAAGTTAAAAAAAAAAAATGGGCCGCCTGGGTGGCTCAGTGGGTTAAAGCCTCTGCCTTCGGCTCAGGTCATGATCTCAGGGTCCTGGGATGGAACCCCGAGTCGGGCTTTCTGCTCAGCGGGGAGCCTGCTTCCTCTTCCTCCCTCTCTCTCTGCCTGACTCTGCCTACTTGTGATCTCTGTCAAATAAATAAATAAAATCTTTAAAAAGAAAAAAAGTTAAAAAAAAATAAAAAGTCTTAAAACAAGAGGATGATCATAGAGGCATAAAAAGCTAACTAATGGAATATGTCACTTGCTTGCCATCATTTTTTTTCCTTCCCTGGGTGACATCCCTGTGGGACTCTCTCATAGCCCCGTTCCCACCCATCCCCGGCCTCCAGCTCAAGCCATGGGGGGCCCCAGGTGAGAGGAGACAATGCAGTGAAATGGGAGAATCTCCACATGGAGGTGTCCTTAGGGCATGGGTCCTACTTCCAGCTCTGCAGTGAACCACAGGCCAACTTACTTAACTGGGACTCAGTTTCTCCATTTTGAAATAAGAGTGTAGAAGAAGACTTTAGTAACTGTAAAATTCCAAAACCTAAGTGAAATTAAATCACACCTGGCATCTACATTTGCCTTTTAAAGTAGTTTCTATAATCACATGAAGAATTATCCCCTCTATTACTTTTAATTTTACTTCCTCTATTGTTGGTCTTGGGCATGCTTTCTTTTACATTCTTTTCCTTTTTCCTCTGATTCCAGTCTCCTCCTGTTGCCTCAGTAGATCCCTTTCTCTCTTTTCCCATTCTACCCACCCCCCAGCCTATTTGAATTTCCTTCATCTTTCTCTCATTTTCATTGTATACTGCTCTGTCTTCCTTTTTACCCTAGTGGAGCAATTTCAGAAAGCACTGCTTTATTTTATTTTATTTTATTTCCTTAAAGATTTGATTTATTTGTTTGAGAGAGAGAGCACGCGCATATGCACACACCAGCGGGAGGGGCAGAGGGAGAGAGAATCTCAAGCAGATTCTGTGCTGCTTGGGGAGTCCCACGCAGGGCTCCTTCTCGTGACCCTGGAATCATGACCTGAGCCACACAGGCGCCATTTTTTCTTCTTTTCTAATGTGGCTTTTTTTTTTTTTTAAGATTTTATTTATTTATTTATTTGTCAGAGAGAAAGAGAGAGTGCACAAGCAGGCAGAGTGGTAGGCAGAGAGAGAAGCAGGCTCCCTGCTGAGCAAGGAGCCTGATGTGGGACTCAATCTCAGGACCCTGGGATCATGACCTGAGCCGAAGGCAGCGGCTTAACCAACTGAGCCATCCAGGTGTCCCTTAATGTGACATTTAAGGCTATAAACTTTCCCCTAAGAACACCTTAGTCTTTGGCTCACAAATTCTTATGTGTAATACATTCATTACTTTTTGGTTATAAGAATTGTCTATCAATGGACATTGGAATTATTTAAGGGTGTGTTTTTATTAAGAAACATTTTAAACATGCAATGAACAATGACATCCAAAAATCTATCAAAATTGTGCCCAGTTCGTAGGTGTGTGTTTTTACATTTCTAAACGTAGGAGATTTCTACTGCCCTTTCTTGTTAGTTTTGTTAACGATATGTACTTAACTGCATTATGTTCAGAGAATACATCCTATGTCTGATGTTGATTATTTGATATTTGTTCAGATTTTCATTGTGGGCTCCTATGCGATGTATTTCATATAGATTCCATGTATACTCGGAAAGAATGAAATTTATCTAGTTATGGTAGAGACCACTTTTAGGAAACGGGCTCAAGCAAAGGAACCTTGACCAAGGCAGGAGGGCCCACAGAGACCACCAATCTGAATGCAAACAGGATCCGTAAGCAACTCACCTCAAAATGATCATAGGCCCTAACTGGCCAGTTACAACCAGGCACAGTTGCTAAGATTACCGAGAAAGAAAATTCTATACGTCCCCGTACTCCCTCACTCCGCCCTATAGCTGTCACCCCTCATAACAAACAGTCTCTCCTTTGCTGCCCTGCCCATAGCGGTATATTCAGGAAACTCCTCTCTCTTTTGTTCTGCCTTGGGTCAATTCTTTCCCCCTCCATACCAACAGCCTCCACCTGCACAGGGTACCTCACAATTATTTGCTGCAAGGTTATTTTTATGTCCATTTGATTGTTACATGTGTTGTTCAAATATCTGTATTTTTCTAGTTTTTCTCAGTTTAAGTATCAATTAGGGAGAGAGGAATATTAAAATTTCCCCATTTGTTGATTTCTCAGTTTCTCCTTGTAGTTTGGACAATTTTGCTTTGTATAATCTGAGATTATGATATTAGGTGCACACAAGCTTGGAGTTATTCTATCTTTCCGGAATATTGTTTCTTTTTATCATTGGGTAATTATCTTCCTTGTCCTTAATAATGCTTTTTGGCTTGATTATAGAGCTTTCTCTTTGTTAGCATTTACCTTTTAGCATATCTTTTCCCATCTTACCTTTTCAAACTTTTGGTGTCCTTATATTTTAAGTTTTTTGTTTATTGATAAGAGACAAATAGGTTATCCTTGAGGTTCATTCCCTCCCCCACATTTGGCAGCTTAATGTGAAGACAATTCAGTGGAACAGCTCAATGGAAGGACAGGTTGATACCAGCAGCTCAGGAATGCCGGCTTCTCTTCCTAATACATCCATTTCTTCAATCAAGAAGCTCCCAGCGGGGCACCTGTGTGGCTCAATCAGTTAGGTGTCTGCCTTTGGCTCAGGTCGTGATCTCAGAGTCCTGGGATCGAGCCCCAAGTCCAACTCCTTGCTCAGCAGACACTCTGCTTTCTTTCTCTCCCTCTCCTTCTACCTCTCCCCCCAGTCAAGCACACGCACTCTCTCTCTTAAATGAATAAAATCTTTAAAAACAAGAAGAAGCTCCCAGGACACCCAGCTGGCTGTCAGTAAAGCATGCATCTCTTTTTTTTTCTTTTTTCTTTTAAAGATCTTATTTATTTATTTGCCAGAAGGGGAGAGAGAGAGAACACAAGCAGGGAGAGTGGAGGGCAGAAGGAGAAACAGGCTCCCTGCTGAGCAAGGAGCCCAATGTGGGACTTGATCCCAGGACCCGGGGATCATGACCTAAGCTGAAGGCAGCCTCTTAAACAACTAAGCCACCCAGGTGTCCAGAGCATGCAACTTTTGATCTGGGGGTTGAGTTTGAGCCCCACATTGGGTGTACAGATTACTTAAAAAAATTTTTTTTAAATAAGTAAAAAACTCCCACTGTTATATGGTCAACTAGCTGTTCCTTGTCTCTCCTTTTAGCTTCCCTGGAAACATGTAGAATGATAAAGAGGTAGTCCCTCTCTTTGGATATTTTAAGTGACACTTTTACAATACCCCTACTTACGCACATCTCCCTGTGGGATAATGGAAGACAGGAAGGTCATGCACCATCCACTGTTCCCTGCCTCTAAGTTTCCCTAAAGAACAGTACTTTAATTTTTCAACACGTGCAGCTGCCAGCAGTATAATTAGTCTGCTCGGGCTGCCATAATAAAACACTATTGACCAGCCTAAACAACAAAAATTTATTTTTTCACAGTTTTGGAGGTTAGAAGTCCATGATCAAGGCTTCCGCTGATTCAGTGTCTGGTGAGAGCCCCCTTCCTGGCTTGTGGACAGCAGCTTTCTTGCTGTCCCTTCACATGGCCTTTCCCTGGTGTGTACACACAAGCACACAAACACATTGAGGGAGAATAAGCTCTCTGGTATCTCTTCTTATAAGGATACTAATCCTGTCACATTAGAGCCCCACCTTTATGACCTTATCTAACTTTATTCTTTCTACCGGAGGCTGGACTTCAACATATGAATTCTGGGTGGGGGGACACACCATTTGGTTTACAACATGATGTATGTCTCCATGTCACCTTGCCCAACACTTATATAAGCTATATCAAGTTGTTTTCTGAAGTCTCATTTGACAATCTGTGTCTTCTAAATTGAAGTTCATTTCCATTTCCTTTTAGATTTATTTCTACCATCTTATTTCGTGCCTTCTCTTTATTCAGCTTAATCTATGTGTTTTCCTCCTCCTTTTATGTTTTATTTTGAATTGGCTGAGATTATACTATTTCCTTCCTCTCCCTCCTGTTCTGAGACCTCCATCTTTTTCTTTCATTCATTTCATTTCATTTCATTTCTTTCATTTCAATTTCATTAACTTTAACTGGTTAAAGTTAAAATTTCAACATACATACTTTACATCACAAAGTCTAAGGGTCACCATGATCGCTCTTTTCCATCTGAAAAGCCAAGACTTCATTTGCATCTTGTTTTATTCTCCCATTACTATTCTTACTATTGCTGTTGATTACAAAACACCATTTGTTTAGATTTAACCACTGTTTACCCAATGTCTTTGCTCACCATTCCTTTTTTTTTTTTTTTTTTTGCAGGGTAGATCTTCTTTCTGGGATTATTTTCCTTTGGCCTGAAGGACATCCCTTAATAATAGATTTCTCAATGAGTTTCTCAGATTGATAAATTCCATCTATTTTTGTTTGGAAAAAAAAATCTTGATTTCATCCTCCTACTCCAACAGTAGTTACCTGGATAGAGAATTTTAGGTAATTGTTCTTTGCAGCAGCTTGAATATACTGTTCTACTGCACGGTGGTTTCTACTGCTGGTGAGATGTTTGCTGTTAGTCTAATTGTCATCTTTGTGTATAATTTCCTTTGGCTACTTTTCTATGATATGGTATGCTGCCATTACACTCCTGTGTATCTCTATGGATTTTTATTTAACCTTCTTAGTACTCCTTTGGGGTGCCCAAATCTGAGGATTTGTGTCTTTCATTATTTGGTAGTGACAGTTCTCAGCCATTATTTCTGAATGTTAGAGACAATTTGAACAGCTTCATTGTGTACTTCTTCTAGGTTGTCATGCATATCTTGCAGGAGACTCCTGGTAAATGCATATATGTGTATAAAACAGAACACTCATTCGTTTTCCTCTGGTGTAAAAGCTTTAATACTTGGCACCTGAGCACCAGGTTTATAATTTCTGATGTCCGTGATAGGCAGGCTACCATGGTCTGCCTGCTTTAGCCTACTTGTAAGCAATGATATCCATGAAATCATGGTTTTGATGTGCTAATTTTATTTTCCTAGCATACATTATTAATCCTAGCATATGGTTATTGAAATGAAATAATTCATCCATGTGACAAATAATTAAAATAGCCTAATGTCTTCTGCATGCACTTGGGAAATCTTGGCTTTAGCTGAAACACATCACCATTTGGAAGAGCAGCCACTGAAGTGGGCCTGTGGGTAATGGGAGCCACTGAACATATTTAAGCAAGAGAGTAGTAAAACCAGATGTTGCTTCCAGAAAGATCATGTTAGACACAGATATTAGAAGATGGAGTATCAAGTATTGATTCTGAAAGCAAGGAGATACATGTCGTGGCATAGGAATACTGATGAGCTCTTGAATCAGCTCTGACTGTTGCTGGCCCGAGCAGGGTCCATAGATTTCAGAGCGAATTTTTTTGCTAAACCTAAGTAAACATTCCAATCCCTCATCCAATTCAGGGGTTCCTCTCTTGTTCTCAGCTCAGGCCAGACCCATGGTTTGGTAACCACCAATGGGTGAAGGTCTGGTCTGTTCTTGTTCTACCTCCTCTCCACCACTGCTCTTGGCTTCTTTAGATTTGGAGAAAGTGGTGCAGAAGGGATTAGAGGAAAAGAAGGAATGGCTGTTTCTCACATCTGATGTTTATAATTCTCTTTGGGCTACTTTATGCGTGGCAGGCCTCCAATGGCTGGCTCTTTCACAGAGCACATTAGTGAGGTCTTTGGAACTCCCACTGGATATCCTGACACAGCACTGCTGCCCAGCCTGTATCAGTTCCATCCTCTGGTATATCCCCTGTAGCCTCTCTCGGGTGGGATCTTCTGACCCAGGCAGACAGTTCTCCTAGATGAGGTTCTTTCAAGGAAATCCTTCCCCAGCTACTTGCCATGGCATCCACTTGGTTCATAGGAAACATTGCAAATCTCCTCTAGAAGAAATGACTGTCCCCCAGAACAGCAGAACGTTCTCACTGCTGCCTTTTCTCTTTGTCCCGGCCCCATGGGCAGCTCTAGCTAGGCTCTCCACCCTATGAGTTTTCAGGTGGGAGTTAAACATTAGTCAGTACTTTCACCCTATATGACCCAATTTCCTAGGGACATTTTCTCCCCAAAATGTTGTGTTTCATTATGGTAGCAAAACTTGCAACTGGAAAATCAGATACCAATCTTCCCTCTTGTAGATAATATTAAGCTTTATAAGGGGTCCACTGGGATCCCTTCTTTTGGTTTGGAGGTAGGAGGGGAAGCATGTTATAACACTTTCTACTCACATGGACCCTCTCACTACCAAGAGTTTCATTAATGAATCTCCTATCAAGGTTGGAAACAGAGGGGTGGTATTGATTATTACAGATCAGGCTGGTTGCCTATTAGTCCTGTATGGATCTGTCTAGTATGTCTCTTAAATATAGGTACAATTGTCACCCATTGTCCACAGCTTTGAGACTTCGGTTGAAATTTTGAGCAGAATCTCATTCCATATCCTGTGAGATGGGCAATGGGCACCCAAGGTAGAGGAGGGCATGAGAAAAGAGAACACAGTTACGTTCTTCAGCATTACAGTTTTTCTAAGACTAATGGCTTGCCTATGAGCCTCAGCAAACCATCTTAAATAGTAACTTTGGCTTGTTGGCTCATTTGAGCTGTGGCTGCCCGAACTTAACTCTAGCTAGTGCTCATATCAGTTTAATGATTGCAGTTTTATCTCTTTGCTTCATTGGTAGCATATTTGTAGCCACATGGAGTCAGTCTACACATTTCCTGCTTTGCATTAGGGATCACTGGGATGTTCAATTTCCTGTCAGTTACTATCTAATGTTCTTTCAAAATGAGCTTAGATAAATATTCATGCACCTAAATTTGGGTGTTGTTTTCTCTTCTACGTTGTGTTCCTTACAGAAAATCCATTTTAAGCCAATAATGCCTGTTTACTCTCTCCAAATTGAATGTTGGTGTTTTTCTCTTCGCTATGTGCTCTGCATGCAAATCGTAGTATACAATTGAGATGCAATGTGGGAAAACTTGGGGTTTACATTCTTTTAAAAAAATTCTTTATTTGATTTTTTTTGAACATTACAACAGTAGCCCATGGTTCTAATAACAAATTAAATAACGTGGAACGAACACATATAAAAGATAAAGCTGTGGAGCCTGGCTGGCTCATTCAGTAGAGCATGGAACTCTTGATCTCAGGGTTATAAATTTGAGCCCCACGTTGGATGTAGAGATTAGTTAAAAAAATAAAATCTTAACAAAAATGGGAAAGCTAATTATCCCATCTGTTTCCATCTCTGCACCCACTACCATTAATCACTGCTGCTTCCCTGGGATAACCAACTTTAATATTTTGTTAACACACACACATATATATGTTCAATACACTGGGATTTCTTTATCTGTTATCATAGAAATATAACCAAACTCCAAACAGTTCGAGCTTTTAGATGATTTAATACTGTGTCCCAATTTTTTTAAGGACCCTCAGTCTGTGTATTCCAATTTGCTTTTTTCATTTGACAGTGTAATATAGATTTCTCTGCAAGTTAGTAGATATACATCTACAACAATATTTTCTAATTTATACATAATCTCTCTCATGCTCATATACATTATTTTACATGGCAGAGTTTACTCCATATACACTAAGGTATGCTCATGTTGTTCAGTCTTTCCATTTTTTTTAAAGACTTTATTTATTTATTTGACAGACAGAGATTACAAGTAGGCAGAGCAGCAGGTGGGGGGGGGGGGTAAGCAGGCTCCCTGCTGAGCAGAGAGCCCGATGTGGGGCTTGATCCCAGGACCCTGAGATCATGACCTGAGCCAAAGGCAGAGGCTTAACCCACTGAGCCACCCAGTCGCCCCTAGGGGTGTCTTTCCATTTTACTATTTCTTTTTTTTTTTTTTTTTAAGATTTTCATTTATTTATTTGACAGAGAGAGATCACAGTAGACAGAGAGGCAGGCAGAGAGAGAGAAAGGGAAGCAGGCTCCCTGCTGAGCAGAAAGCCCAATGCAGAACTCGATTCCAGGACCCTGAGATCATGACCTGAGCCGAAGGCAGAGGCTTTAACCCACTGAGCCACCCAGGCGCCCTTTATCTATTTCTTTATTTGTATTCTCTCTCTGTCTCTTCCCCTACTCCCCTATTCCTCTCCCCACATCTTTTCTCCTCTAGGGAACTTGTATGAACATATGATGCATATTTTTCTGTGTTTTTCTCCAGACTCATAAAACCATACACAGATACATAGATTTAAAAATCACTTTTTGCTTTACAAAAATGAGATTCTATTATATATGCTGATGTCCTACCATAATTTTCTCATGCAATCCTTATCAAAATCTCTGTTGAATGACAGAATGCTTATGTGTTCATTTTAATGGCAGCATAATATTTCACAGCGTGAATGCTTGTAATATACCTGTCCATTCCTCTCTCAATGGACATTCACTTTGTTTCAATATTTTCCACTATGGATGATGCTGCAGTAAACATCATTATACATATACCCTGGGGAGATATATATATATATATATATATATATATTCATATTCTATCTTGGTGAGTATTCTAGGAATACTTGAAAACATAATGAATTCTGTTATTACTGGATGAAATTTTCTATGCATTTCAATTAGCTCCATTGATTGATTGATTATGTCGTTCAATCTCCAATATCCTTGCTGCTTTTTTGTCTAGTAATTCTTTCAGTTACTGAGAGGGACCGTACCCTTCTTTTAAGTTCATTACTGGTTATTTTATGTAGATGCTATTGTGAAAGAAATTTTTCCTATTTCCATTTTCTGGCACTTACTGGCAATATTGAGCAAAGTTACTGATTCTTTTTTTTTTAAGATTTTATTTGTTTGCAAGAGTACATGCATACAAATCAAGCCAATAGCAAAAACTCTACCTTGTCTTTTCCAATGTCGTTTTTTTTTTTTAAGATTTTTTTATTTATTTGACAGAGAGAGATCACAAGCAGGCAGAGAGGCAGGCAGAGAAAGAGGGGGAAGCAGGCTCCCTGCTGAGCAGAGAGCCGGATGTGGGGCTCAATCCCAGGGCACTGGGATCATGACCTGAGCCGAAGGCAGAGGCTTAACCCACTGAGCCACCCAGGCACCTCTTTTCCAATGTTTATATGATTTTTTTCATCAAATAGAACCTTAAAGAAAACATTGAGTGATAACTGAAATTGTGAAAATCCCTGCTGGATTCTAATTGTAATCGACATGATTTTAGTATTTAACAGTTTACAATAATGTTTGCTAGTTTGGGGAGCGTGGGTGGCTCAGTGGTTTAAAGCCTCTGCCTTCAGCTTGGGTCATAATCTCAGGGTCCTGGGATCAAGCCGGACTTCAGGCTCTCTGCTCAGCAGGGAGCCTGCTTCCCCCTTTCTCTCTGCCTGCCTCTCTGCCTACTTGTGATCTCTGTCTGTCAAATAAAGAAAAATAAAAAATATTTGCTAGTTTGGGGTAGTCTTTTGTTATGTAGTCAATTCTTTTGCAATTCTACCTTCTTTAAAGTTTTATTACCCCCCCCCCCAAAATACTTTTGCTCTGAGTCACTCGTTTAAAAATACTATTTCATGGATTAAAGGATTTATGTCTTTTTTTTTTTGAGGAATGTAAGGGTCTATGTATGTTTATTAAATCTAGAGCATTGATTTATTTCCTCTAATTTCCTTACCTATTTTTGTTTGTTTTGTCTAATTCTAAAAAGTAGATGTTAAATTTTTTCAATATAATTTAATTTTTATGAGATTTTCCTTGTGTTTCCCTTAGTTTTTATTTTATCTACGTGGTGGTTTTAAAATATATTCACAGATTTTTTTTTTGACACTTCTAATTCCTGTACCTTTGAATGTGGACTGGATTTAGTTACTAGTTTCTAGTAAACAGAAAGATACTATGTGACCTGTGAGGCTCCACCTGGTTCTCTCTCTGGAGGCTATTTAGCTCTGGGGGAAGCCAGCAACAATATATGATTCCAGCAGACCTAGGAGAGCTGATGCGCAAAGGAACTGAGGCTTCCGGCCAATAGCCAACCAACTTGCTGGCCAGGTGAGTGACCCAGTTTGGATGCAGATCCTGCAGCCCCAGTTCAACCTTCAGATAACTGCAGCCCTCGCCCACATCTGAGTTCATCTTCAAGAGACTCCAGGCCAGAGCCTCTTAGCTAAGTCACTCTTGACCCACAGACACTATGAGAGATAATACATGCTTAGTGTTGTTTCAAGCCACTAAACTTTGGGACAATTTGTTACACAGTCACAGATAACTAATGCATAGATAACAGATGTGCTAGAAGACCTAATGCTGTGTATATTAAATTCTATTCAGATTAATTTGCTATTTGATGCTCTTTCTTAAGCCTTTTCCTCAAGTGGTGGTATGTCTATGATATCTTTTCTGAATCCGTGTGTAGTTACAAATGTCTTTCCACACTAGCAGGCTTGTTTGGGTCTAGAATTCTTGGATTTCTGTACTTTTTCCTCAGTACTTTATAGTTTGCTCCACTGTCTTTTAGCCTCCGAAGTTGAAGATAAATCACCTGCCTGTCTGATTCTTTATCTTTATAATTTGCCCATTTTAAGATTTTATATATCCTCCAGAACCTTTTAAGATTCTCCCTTTCTCTTAAAGTTCAAGAATGTTACCGGTATATGCCTGAATATATTTCTTATTGATTATGCCTGGAACTTAGAAAGCCTCTTGAATTTGCAGACACTGGTCTTTCTTTGACACAAAAAAATTTTAAAACATTTTCACAAAATACTTTCTTCTACATTCTTCTATTACCTCTCCTCCTTTTGCTCCTTTTCCTCCTTCTAGAACCAATCCTTTAGGGTCTATATTCCAAATCTCTTATCTTTTTTGTTTGTTTGCCTGTTTATTATGATTTCTATCTCTTTGTATTTTTGCCTTGTCCTCAGAGATCTTTCTTCCACTGAATTTTCCATTAACTTGAGTCTCAAAAATGACCTTCATTTTATTAAATTTTTAGTCTGAAAATCATGGTTTGGTTTGATTTATCTTCAGAGTATCTTTTGTGCTTCACAGAGATCTGCTTAGGGTTCTTATTTAATTTTTTCTTGGTGTGCAATCTGCAGAGACAGATAGCAATCTGTCTCTTCCAGCAGCTCTAGTTCATAAGGGAACTCAGTCTGATTGTGGGATTTGTGCTCTCTCTTTCTGGTTGTAGCTATAGTATTAGTGGCCCTCAGAAGGTGGAAGGGAAGTGGTCTCTGAGGGTGTGATGGTATAGTGGCAGACATGTCCTCATGAAGGAAGGAAGCCTTTCTGTTCCCTGATCTCTTCAACTTCTCCTGGTTTCAGTTTGATTCCTCCCCAGTTCCTTGGGGTCAAGGAGAATAAGCATACTTACACAGGGCAGAAAACAACCTGCTGGTAAGCCAAACATATCAGGATACCATCAAGAGGTCCAAGTACCAGGAACCACCATTCTCAGGACTTTATATCGGGACTACCCTATTCTGACCTCCAGCTTCTGTCCTGCCCACAGTTGAGAAAGCATCACCTTAGGCCTCTGACTCCCCACTGCCCTCCTGCCTCCTGAGTGGGTTGGCCAATGGAGTCAAAATGTGCTTAAAGTTGGAAGCGGAGGGAATGTGAGAGACATTAAGTGCCATCTTGTCCCTGCATAAATTTGAAATTAATTACTTTTTCATATTCATCCAGGTCATTTTTCGTGCTCAATGGATAGCGTGCAAATAAAGTCTTTGTGAGTCCTATAAACATAAAAACATACTTGGAACTAAAATTTTAAGGAACATTTTATGTGTTCCTTACAGAACTCAAACCAACCAAATGATTTCTATTTAGATTCTCCAATGTGAATATGTGTATGTAGACATCAAACATAAGAAATGTCAAACCTGGCACGAAATCTTAACAAATGGCAGAATCTATGGTTTCAGAATGGAATGGTTATTTGATCTCTATGCAAACCTCAGCATATTTCTTCTTCTTGTTTTTGTACCCTCTGGAAAGCTATAATTTGAATTTAAGAGCAGTAGTTAGGAGCAAAATGCTAATCAAAATCAGAAAACCATGTATTACGTGAGTGAGTCTCTATGTAAAACAGAACTCAGCGTCCATCTTTGAAGGCTTGAAGCACTTTTTCCAACCCCAGTATTAGCCTTTCATACATCCCAAATTTCTTCTTGCAGACCTCAGGACTTCCCCAGATTGCTTCTCTTCTTAGCCATGACCAATCTAATTTTTCTTCCAGAAATCTATTTTTAACAAGGCTGACCTCAGAGCGGGTTACTCCTGTTACTTTTGAAGCAAGCACTCAAGCCTTTTGATTTTAAGGGTTTTCACGGCTCCACAATGACAAACAGGAGATTACAAATAAATGAACAGTGGGAAAGTTACAAAAGTTTAAGAATTTACCAAAAGTTATCTTAAATACATGTCCCTAGGCCACAGTAAAATGTATCTGTGGCTAGGAGGCCTTACTCAGCCTCTCTCTCCGGCTGCCTACATTGGGAGTTGCAAGAGCAAGCCCCAGGGACCTCCTTCTTCCATCTTACATCACTCTGTTATTGCTCTGGCCATAGCTCAGGAAGACCTCCCTTCCCCTGCCCATACCCTCAGCCCCTCTCCGTTTCCACCAGGCTGAGATGTTCCTATAATCTTATTAGAGTAGAACTTTGCATGGCCCTTGTAGTTCATACAAATGCCTACAGACATTTGAGGTGGGTTGTTTATGTCCCCAGTGAAGGTCCTTGCTTATAATCTTCACTCAGGACTCACCACTTCAGGTTATCAAGTATCACAGACTGAAGGAACCATAAAGCAATCTGTCCTTACTTCTCAGGAATGTCCTTACTTCACATGTAATTCACAGCTCCAAACCTAAGTGGAATCATGTAAGTTTGAGTAGAGGTTGAAAGAAAATTGAAATGATTGTTCTAAAGGTCTGGAAAATAAGACAATGTTAAGGTAGGTAAAGGGGTGCCTGGGTAGCTCAGTCGGTTAAGCATCTGCCTTCTCAGGTCATGATCTCAGGGTTCTGGGATGTAGCCCGGCTCTGGCTTCAGGCTCCCAGCTCAGCAGGGAGTCTGCTTCTCCCTCTTCCCCTGCTTCTTTCCCTGCTTTTGCTCGCTCTCTCTCACTCTCTCAAATAAATAAATAATCTTAAAAATAAAACAAAAACTTTCTCCCTCTCCCTCCTCCCCTCGTCCCTAAAATAAATAAATAAATCTAAAAAAAAAAAAAAGAAAGGTAAAGTTTATCATTCTTGATACTATTAACATTTTTGAGATAATTCTTTGGGGTGTAGTGTGTTTGTGTGCATGTGTGTGTGTGTGTTTGTGTAGAGCCATCCTGTGCATTGCAAGGTGTTTAGCAACGTGCCATGCCTCTACCCATTAGATGCCAGTAGCTAGCATTTCCCCTCCAGCTGTGACAACCAAGAAAGTCTTCAGACATTGCAAAACGTCCCTGAGGGGTAAAATCACCTCCCCACCCTGTTGAAAATGACTGGGTTAAAGGAGTTAAAATAATCAGCATAAAGAAGAACTTTAATTACAGTCCAAATATATGAAGGGCTCTCACACTGATGACGGTCAGCAGCAGCTTTTTGTTTCTAGAACAGAAGAATTTCAGCCCAAAGGATTTGGATAAAACATTTGATCAATTTCTTGTGAAGCTTGTTATGTACTGACGTGGGTTACTAAAAGGGAATGGAGTTCCCTCTTCTGCCAGTCTTTAAGATAAGATAAAAATCCCTTATTTCTAGGCTAATTCTGATGCAATCATTCTTTAGAGGAGATGCGCTAGAAGACCTTTCACCCTGTCTTCTTTGATCTGGCTCTTGGCAGGAGCCTCCAGGTAACACGGAACGTGACCCAACACCAGCACTACCCTGTTGATCAGATGGGACTTTTCCAAACAGACAAAATGATGTGTGAGTGACAGTTATTATTTTACATTATTAGAAATGATATAGGAATCCATAAAATTATCCTTCAATATTTTCCTTTGAAGAGATTTCTTAAGGGATTTGGAAGGAATGTGATTAGTTCTAGGTTACATTTGGTATTATTCTGAATTATTTATTCACTCTAAGTGGTAAGAAGAAATATTGCTGGTACTTTTTAAGAGCCACAAGAAGAGAATGTGGAGTCTGTGTAAAAGGAGAGTTCATTGCCTAGAAAAGAAGCTAGAAAGAGAAAGAAATTGCTTGATACCTTTTACAACTTATTTATACTCCTACCTCATTCCAGAAAGATTTAAGGCTGATTTCTAGATAATTACCAAGTTGTTAAGCTTTTGAGTCTAGAAAGATTTAAGGTTGATTTCTAGATAATCACCAAATTTTTAAGCTCATGAGTCAACAGTAATATCAGTGTTTAATACTGCATGAAAAAGAATTCTTGAAGCCTGTAATCAAGCTAGTGCTTCCAAATTCTGGAACTACAGTGTAGAACAATGATGTTTTGTGTCTATCTTTGCCATATGATAATAGCTCATTCATTTAAATATATGAACTAGTCAGATATCTTACTTGGTTTTTCAGAATTCTTTTAATTCCTTATTGTATAATTTTGGAGACTTAGAAATAGTCTCAAAGGTATCAGTTAGGATTCTTTTTATTCTTTTTATTTCAAGTTACAGAAAACCCACTATAAACTAGTATAAGGATAAAAAGAAAGCAAAACGAAAATGGAGAAGAGGATTTACTGGATCTTTTGCTTGGAAGCCCCAGTGTAGCATAGACTCCAAACATGGCTGGGTCTTGGGCTTAAATTAAAAAAAAAAAAAAAGAATGGTTTTACCATCAGACTCCATGTAGCAAGATGGCTGCAGAATTAAAGGACAGTCTACCTTTCTAGTAGCTGAAATGAAATCATGCACCCATCCCTGAAATAGTCATCATTGTCTAAGGAATGTGATAACCTAACTAGCTAGGCTAGTTAGGTCACAAGTCACCACTGGATTCAAGAATGGACGCACACCCATAGAACCACGTGGACTGAGAGGAAGAATGAATGTCCAAATAAAAACCAGAACTGTTCCCATTTTTTTCAAAGAAATAGAACAAATAATCTTAAAATTTATATGGAACCAAAAAAGACTTCGAATAGCCAAAGGAATATTGAAAAGAAAGCCAAAGTTGGTGGCATCACGATTCCAGACTTCAAGCTCTATTACAAAGTTGTCATCATCAAGACAGTATGGTACTGGCACAAAAACAGACACATAGATTAATGGAACAGAATAGAGAGCCCAGAAATAGATCCTCAACTCTATGGTCAACTAATCTTCAATAAAGCAGGAAAGAATGTCCAATGGAAAAAGACAGCCTCTTCAATAAATGGTGTTGGGAAAATTGGACAGCCACTTGCAGAAAAATGAAATTGGACCATTTCCTTACACCACTCACGAAAATAGACTCAAAATGGATGAAGGACCTCAATGTGAGAAAGGAATCCATCAAAATCCTTGAGGAGAACACAGGCAGCAACCTCTTCAACCTCAGCCGCAGCAACATCTTCCTAGGAACATCGCCAAAGGCAAGGGAAGCAAGGACAAAAATGAACTATTGGGATTTCATCAAGATCAAAAGCTTTTGCATAGCAAAGGAAACAGTTAACAAAACCAAAAGACAACTGACAGAATGGGAGAAGATATTTGCAAATGACATATCAGATAAAGGGCTATTGTCCAAAATCTATAAAGAATTTATCAAACTCAACACCCAAAGAACAAATAACCCAATCAAGAAATGGGCAGAGCACATGATCAGACATTTCTGCAAAGAAGACATCCAGATGGCCAACAGACACATGAAAAAGTGCTCCACATCACTCAGCATCAGGGAAATACAAATCAAAACCACAAAGAGATACCACCTGACACCAGTCAGAATGGCTAAAATTAACTAGTCAGGAAATGACAGATGCTGGCAAGGATGCGGAGAAAGGGGAACCCTCCTACACTGTTGGTGGGAATGCAAGCTGGTGCAACTGCTCTGGAAAACAGCATGGAGATTCCTCAAAAAGTTGAAAATAGAACTACTCTATGATCCAGCAATTGCACTACTGGGTATTTACCCTAAAGATACAAATGTAGTGATCCAAAGGGGGAACGTGCACCCGAATGTTTATAGCAGCAATGTCAACAATAGCCAAACTATGGAAAGAACCTAGATGTCCATCAACAGATGAATGGATAAAGAAGATGTGGTATATATACACTATGCAGCCATCAAAAGAAATGAAATCTTGCCATTTGCAACGACGTGGGTGGAACTAGAGGGTATCATGCTCAGTGAAATAAGTCAATTGGAGAAAGACAGCTATCATATGATCTCCCTGATATGAGGAAGTGGAGATGCAACAATGAGGGGTTGGGAGGGTAGGAAAAGAAGAAAAGAAACAAGATGGGATCGGGAGGGAGACAAACCATAAGTGACTCTTAATCTCACAAAACAAACTGAGGGTTGCTGGGGGGAGGGGGATTGGGAGAGAGGGGTGAGGTTATGGACATTTGGGAGGGTATATGTTATGGTTAGTGCTGTGAAGTGTGTAACCCTGGCGATTTACAGACATGTACCCCTGGGGATAAAAATACATTATATGTTTATAAAAAATAAAAAAATTAAAACCAGAACTGTTATTGCAAGGAGAGTGAATGGATGTTAGGCACCAAGAACAAATGTCTATCACATATATATTACTTGTATTTGGGTTTTTTACTAAAACTCTTAGTTTAGGACACCTACCATTGTGATATATGGTAATAGCTTCTGTTCAGAGTTATTGGAGCATAGACCGTCCATAGTCTCCTTCTATACATCCTCCGCTTTTTCTGGAGTAAGGGCGTTTTTACCCAGGCACATGGCTACCCAGAATAAACACTACATTTCCCAGCTCCCTTGCTCTATGTGTAGCCATGTGACAAAGCTCTAACCAATGAGATGTGAGTAGAAGTGATATGTACAATTTTCATGTCAAATCCTAAAAGGGAAAGTGGGCTGGGCTACTCTTTTATATCAATATATATTTATTACACATATAGATATTTATATTAATAATATGTATATTCTACTTAATATATTTTTAAATAATATACTTCCGTATACATTATATTAAATATATATATGTATATATATATATATATATACACATATAACCAACATTTCAAAGAGCAAGAAATGTTTAGCCAGGGAAAGACTTAAGATAATGGCTCTACAGTAAGTTTTAAAAGATTTTAGCATGTATTCTCTTTTTAACCACTGAAATTACTTTTTAACCTCAGTGGGGCATCATATTACTTAACACTTTACCAAACTACTCGCCTTTCCTGCTTTAAGGTGCTGATGTTGCCCAAGAGGAGGGCATTCTCATTCTGCTTTTTCCCATTCGCTATGCTCCAAGTAAGAGTCACTGACTTAGCAGGGATAAGAAAGTGGTCTTCAAGAATTAAAGTGCTGTCACAGGAGATGGGCAGGCTTGTTCTTATGCAACAATAATAAAACTTCACAACAAACCTCACCAAATACGAAATATGGCTGAGAGTTCCTGTTTTTGGAGGTGTTTAAAGAGAAAGTGGATGATTATTTATTAGAGATGCTATGGAAGGGACTGATGTCTTTCCACCTCTAATTTGGATTTCCAGATTCACATTCATTTTGAAAAGTGATCCCGGGGCATATGGAGCTGGGAGGTCAGGAGGCTCTCTTGTTACTTTGAAGTCAAAACAGTAGAAAATGGTTGCATTGTTTGGTTTAAAATATTTGGTTTTGAAACTCTCGATCATTAATATTAAAATATACTGGAAAAAATATCCCAAGGAGAAACCAAAAACACAAATGTCACCATCTCGGTTCAAGTTGTGCTACAGTCCACCTCCACTAGCCTATGATCTGGAACTGACCTTATAAAAAGCTAAATGTCTTGGGGCACCTGCATGGCTCAGTGGGTTGAGCCTCTGCCTTTGGCTCAGATCATGATCTCAGGGTCCTGGGAAAGAGGGATCTCTGCTCAGCGGAGAGCCTGCTTCCCCCTCTCTGTCTGCCTGCCTCTCTGCCTACTTTTGATCTCTATTTGTTAAATAAATAAATAAATAAATAAATCTTAAAAAACACAATAACAACAACAAAAACTAAATGTCTAAAGCCCAGGGATGTCAGTAAATTTGTGAAGTAGGTGATATTTGATTTCGGAGTTTTCCCTTTCTTTGTATTATTTCCCCTTTTCTGGGCACTTAAAAAAACCATCGTTTCTAAGACTTAGGTCCTTCACTGATGCCTGTCCTTGGGACAGGCTGTAAACTGAAACACTTGGAGGCTCAATCAGATTTAGGTTCAACTTGTTGGCATGAGTACTTAGTGATCATTTGTATACTTTCATTAGGAGGCACAAAATATTTGATTGTCTCTTTCTGTAATGCTAAGATTAATCAGTGGATTCAGGCAAAGCCTGAACACTATCAAGTTCTCTGTCAGTTTTTCACCTAATGCTTTTAAGAGCCATTGATGATCTTTGCTTACGTCCATTATTTCAATTAGAGGTCCCCAACTGGTGATACTCTAATTCTATTATGCCAGCTTCACTTATCGGCTAGAATATCTCTATAAAGGGAAACTTCAACAACTAATGGTTGCCTTCATGTATGGTTTGTACAGGAAAGACAGACAATTGTTTGATGCTTTCTTATTTATAAGGTTTTAGAATTACAAGTTGGTTCCTAAAAGAAAAATACTAGAATTTCTCTTTACTCTCAACAGGGCCAAATGTATGGGGGAAAATTCTGTCACTAACTACCCAGAGTTAGCCCAGAAAGGTTGGGGGCTCAGCCCCACAAGACTGCCCCCAATCTCAGATGTTCATTGCAAATTTCAGGTACGTCACCAGCTAAATCCTAAGACAAGACTCAACCTTTATTGCTCACTTTCACGTACCTACCAACCTTTGTCCCGCATTCTTCCTTATGCTCTTCTTTTCCTCCTTATCTCTTAACTCAGAGAAAGGACCCTATGGGCATAACATCCCGTGACAGAAAGTGAAACTATCCCTCATGCAGTAATGACAGCCAGGAGGAAGGCCTCTAGTGGCCTGGACCTCCCAGACGAGTTTGAGTTAACCCCCAACTCGTGCCTGTGTGGATGGACCATGGAGTGAGCTCTGGAATGACCCACAATTTCTTTAACTTATTATAGTATGAAAATCTCTGCCCAAAGAGGAGAACAAACCTCATTTACATAACATACAATGTATGTAACAGGCATGTTTCCTTAAGGCTCAGGTGTAACCTTACACCTGCCTCTACATGCAATGACAAGGCTCCCCTATCTAAATGTTCATCCTAACCCCAAATAAAAGGAACCCCTCTATCTCTGGAGAGTCACAGCTTCGGAAGTTATTCCCTGTGATCTCATTATTTGCTGCCAACTGTTTCCTTTGTGCGATAAGTCACCAAGTGTAGTTGCCATCTGTGACTTCCCAAGGAGAGAATTCACATTCCTTTGGTTACAGTACCTGTGTTTCTAACCAACTGGTTACAAATCAGGGGTTCCCACAATCTCCTCAAAGGTATAGTTTGCCAGAATGACTCACAGACCTCGGGGCAGCATTTCCTGGTACAGTTTCATTATAAAGGATGTGACCTAGGAAGAGCTAATTGGAAGAGTTGCAAAGCCAAGGAGTGAGCAGGGGGCCTGCACCTTCCATGGACCCACCACATTCCCGGCATTCTGCTGTGTTCACCAGCCAGGAGCGCTCTGAACCCTGTTGTTTAGGTTTTGAATGGCGGCTGCATTCTGTGAGCAGACTTGATTAAGTGGCCACTGGTGAGTAAGTCCATCTCCAGCCTTTCTCGAATCCCCAGAGGCCAGGGGTGGTGCTGAATGCTCCAACCCTCTAATCAAGTGGTTGGTTCCCCTGACAACCAGTCCTCCTAAATCCCATAGGTAGGGGGTTTGTCAAAGCCACGTCATTAACATCCACTTAGGTGTGGTTGAAAAGGACTTGTTATAAATAGCAAAAGATACTTCTTTTGCTCCTATTGCTTAGGAAATTTCTAGGGTTTTAGGAACTCTGTGCCAGGGACCTGGTGCAGAGACCAAATACATATTTCTTTCTTTCTTTTTTTTTTTTAAGATTGTATTTATTTATGGAAGAGAGAATGTGTGTGTGCACAAGTAGGAGCAAGGCAGAGGGAGAGACAAGCAGACTCCCAGCTAAGCAGGGAGCCCCATGTGGGGTTCATTCCCAGGACCCTGAGATCATGATCTTAGCCAAAGTCAAATGCTTAACCAACTGAGCCACCCAGGTGTCCCCAAATACATCTTTCTTATTATATCACAGTTCCCTAGCATCTACCAAAGGTGACTTGTGGGGGTTTCTTTCTTTTTTTTTTTTTTTTGTCTCTCTCTTTTTTTTTCTATCATTGTGAAATCTATCTACCAGTAAGATGAACATAAGTAAGGCTAGGTAAAGTTATTATTAATATACCTTTTATTTTCAACTTTGACATTGTAAAAGGAAATCAATTTCACATTCTCTTGTCTAACACATTTAAGATACTATGGCGTCCATAATCTGAAGATCCTGAGTCAGTCTCGTAAGACACTATGGTGTGTTAGTCCAATATGGCTGCTATAACAAAATACCACAGTCCGGTGGACTATGAACAACAGAAATTTATTTCTTACAGTTCTGGGGATGAGAAGTCCAATGTTATTATCATGCCAGCAGATTCAGTGTCTGGTGAGGGTCTCCTTCCTGGTTCATAGGTTGTGGCCTCTCACTGTATCCTTATTTCCTGAAAGGGGTAAGAGATCTCTGTAGAGTCTCTTTTTTAAGAATATTAACCCTACTCATGAAGACTCAGGAATGTAGCATCTTCCCATTTCTCGAAATCTAATCTTAATCCAGAAATATTTGTGAAGTTGCAATTGATCAAGTAATATTGAAAAGATTAAACACTTGTGTATGTGGTCACTAGAAATTCACGTTGGTTTCCAGTGTCTTTTTCTTTTCCATTTAAAAATATTTATTCTACCTGAAACACCTGCTTCTTCTATTTAGATCTATTTGGTATAGAACAATTTTGCCTTTTATTGCCTTCCATGTATATCTCTTTCCTATCCTCTCCTGATTCTCTTTTTTACATCTTAATCTTATTTTTTTCAGTTCCAAGATTCATTGTTTATGCACCACACCCAGTGCTCTATGCAATACGTGCCCTCCTTAATACCCACTACCAGGCTCACCTATCCCCCCACCCCCCGTTCCATAAACCTCAGTTTGTTTCTCAGAGTCCACAGTCTGTCATGGTTTGTCTCCCACTTGATTTCCTCCAATTCACTTTTCCTTTCCTTCTCTTAAAATACCCTCCATGTTGTTCCTTATGCTCCACAAGTAAGTGAAACCATATGATAATTGACTTTTCTCTGCTTGACTTATTTCACTCAGCATAATCTCCTCCAGTCCCATCTATGTTGATACAAAAGGTGGGTATTCATCCTTTTTGATGGCTGCATAATATTCCATTGTACACATAGACCACATATTCTTTATCCATTCATATGTTGAAGGGAGTCTCAGCTCTTTCCACAGTTTGGCGATTGTGGAATTGCTGCTATGAACATTGGGGTACATATGGCCCTTCTTTTCACTCCAGTTTCTTTTTTTTTTTTTTAATTTTACTTTCTTTAGCTCAAAACCCTGTGTTCAAATTAAATCAACCCTTGGCATGAAAATAAAGGCTGCCACCCCCATTCCCAGTTTCCAGGCAACTCTGTAGAAATCCCGTGGGGTTTTTTTCCTTTTATTTTTAGAGCATTGACTACAACATAACCAAAACATAAGCAAAAATCTTAAACCTGAAGTTTTTTTGCAAGGGCTTATGTTCATGCTCCTCAAGAATATACATCATCAAGATGGTGGAGGAGTAGTGGACTGAAATGACATCAGGTCACAGGAGTTCAGCTAGATAGTTATCAAACCATTCCAAACACCTACAAATCAACAGGAGATCAAAGAGAAGAGCACCAATTCTAGGAACAGATAATTGACCACTTTCTGAAAGGTAGGACATGCACAGAAGTGAATCTGAAGTGATGGGAAGATAGATCGCGGGGGAAGGGTCTGGCTCCCAGCAAGTGGTGGAGCAACAGAGCACAAAATCAGAACTTTTAGAAGTCTGCTCCACTGAGGGACATTGCTCCAGAGGCTAAGCGGGGGTGGAGCCCTCACAGAGACCGTGTAGACTTGGGTCTCATGGGGTCACAAAAAGACTGGGGGTGTCTGAGTGTGGCAGAGCTTTCAGGTATCAGAGCGGGGAAGCCAACTTTAGAGACAGAGCCAAGGAGTGAGCTCTCAGCTCAGGTTACCTTAAGCCATGATTCACAACACAGTTGGGCCCCTGCTCTTTGAGCAGGGACCCCACAAGTGGCAGATCCAGGGAGACTCACCTTCCTCCTCTGGGGGCAGGAATGTGCTGGGTTTGGAGACTCCAAATAGGGCTGTGTGCCAGAGACAGAAATGCTCAGTCACACACCGGGTGAGCCCAGAGTGCAGATAGAAACCAGGGAGATGGGAGTGATTGACCCTTTTTCTCTGAGGGTGCACTGAGGAGTCAGGCCCCGAGCTCTTGGCTCCTCCGGGCTGGAGATTGGGAGGCGCCATTTTCATTCCCCTGCTCCAGAGCTCTACAGAAACTGTTCAGGGAACAAAAACTCCCGAGAGCAAACTCGAGCAGATTACTTAGCCTGGCCCCTGGCAACAGTGGTGCAATTCTGCCTCAGGCAGAGACATTTGAGAATCACTACAACAGGCCCCTCCCCAGAAGATCAGCAAGAACATCCAGCCAAGACCAAGCTCACTGATAAAGGAGAACAGCGGAACTCCAGACATAGGGGAAAGCAATGCATGGAATTCATGGCTTTCTCCCCATGATCCTTTGGTCTTGCAAAGTTAAATTAAATTTTTAAAATTTTATTTATTTTCTTATTCTAATTTTTAACTTTTCCTCATTCTTCTTTTAACGTTTTTTAACTAGTTTATCTTAACAATACCTTTCTAAAAAAACTTTTTAAACCTTTATTATTATAGTCATATTTTCTCCTTCATTGTATTTAACCTTATTTTTTGTATACATATATATTTTTTTTCCTAAAAAAATTTGGGATACAGCTTCTTCTAATTGATCAAAATATACCCTAAATCTAGCACAGGGCTTTGTTCTAATCTCCAGCCTGAGCACATTGTCTCTCCCCCTTTTATTTTTCTTCTTTCTTTTTCCAAACAACTTATCAATTGCTTTTTTAGATTTTTTTAAAAAATTTTCATCTTTACAGTCATATTCCATCCCTTCATCATGTTTACACCTAATTTTGTATATAAATAAGTTTTTCTTTCTTTAAAATTTTGGGGGTAGTTTATTCTAAGAGACCGACATACACTGAAAATCAAGTGGGTGGCTCTGTTCTATTCACCAGTTTAACATATATATATATATACATATACATATATATATATATAAATAAATATATATATAAATATATATATATTTAATTTCTTTTTACTCCCTTTCTTCTCCCCCCAGTTTGGGGTCTCCTCTGACTTGGTTAGTGTACATTTTTCTGCAGTCTTTGCCACTCTTTTAGTATTTTATTCTCTCATTCATATATTCTTATCTGGATAAAATGACAAGGTGGAAAAACTCACCCCAAAAAGAGAACAAGATGCAGTACTGATAGCTAGGGACCTAATCAATACAGACATTGGTATATGTCAGATCTAGAGTTCAGAATGATGATTCTCAAGGTGCTAGCTAGAGAAACCCTGTTTGGAGAAATCAAAACCCTTTCTGGAGAAATGAAAGAACTAAAATCTAACCAAGCTGAAATCAAAAAAGAAATTAATGAGTTTCAATCAAGAATGGAGGTTCTTACTGCTAGGATAAATGAGGCAGGAGAATTAGTGATATAGAAGCCCAAATGATGGGGAATAAAGAAGCTGAGCAAAAGAGAGACAAACAACTACTGGACCATGAGGGGAGTATTCGAGAGATAAGTGATATCATAAGATGAAACAATATTAGAATAATTGGGATTCCAGAAGAAGAAGAAAGAGAGAGAGGGGCAGAAGGTATATTGGAGGAAATTAGAGAATTTCCCTAATATGGCAAAGGGAACAGGCATCAAAATCCAGGAGGCACAGAGAATCCACCTCAAAATCAATAAAAATAGGTCCACACCCCATCATCTAATAGTAAAACTTACAAGTCTTAGTGACAAAGAGAAAATCCTGAAAGCAGCTCAGGACAAGAAGTCTATAACATACAAGGGTAAAAATATTAGATTGGCGGCAGACTTATCCACAGAGACCTGGCAGGCCAGAAAGAACTGCAGAAAGAACTGCAGAAAGATATATGCAGAACACTAAATGAGAAAAATATGCAGCCAGGAATACTATATCCAGCTAGGCTATCATTGAAGATAGAAGGAGAGACAAACAAACAAACAAAAACTAAAAGACTAACAAAAAGAACAAACGAAACTAAAAGAATTTGCAAACACCAAACCAGTCCTAGAAGAAATATTGAAAGGGGTCCTCTAAGCAAAGAGAGAGCCTAAAAGTAGTAGACCAGAAAGGAACAGAGACAATATACAGTAACAGTCACCTTACAGGTAATACAGTGGCACTAAATTCATATCGTTCAATAGTTACCCTGAATGTAAATGGGCTAAATGCCCCAATCAAAAGACACAGGGCATCAGAATGGATAAAAACAAACAAACAAACAAACAAACAAAGAAAAAAAAACTCATCAATATGCTGTCTACAAGAAAGTCATTTTAGACCCAAAGATTTAAAGTGAGGGGGTGGAAAACAATTTACCACGCTAATGGACATCAAAAGAAAGTTGGGGTGGCAATCCTTATATCAAATAAATTAAGTTTAAGCCAAAGACTATAATAAGAGATTAGGAAGGACACTATATCATACTCATAGGGTCTGTCCAACAAGAAGATCAAACAATTTTAAATATCTATGCCCCTAACATGGGAGCAGCCAACTATATAAACCAGCTAATAACAAAATCAAAGAAACACATCAACAATAATACGATAATAGTAGGGGACTTTAACACCCCCCTCACTGAAATGGACAGATAATCCAGGCAAAACATCAACAAGAAAATAAGGGCCTTAAATGACACACTAGACCAGATGGACATCACAGATATATTCAGAACATTCCATCCTAGAACAACAGAATACACCTTCTTCTCTAGTGCACATGGAACATTCTCCAGAATAGATCACATCCTGGGTCACAAATCAGGTCTCAGCTGGTACCAAAAGATTGGGATCTTTCCCTGCATATTTTCAGACCCCAGTGCTATGAAGCTAGAACTCAATCACAAGAGGAAAGTTGGAAAGAACCTAAATACATGTAGGCTGAAGAGCATCCTACTAAAGAATGAGTGGGTCGACCAGGAAATTAAAAATTTCATGGAAACAAATAATAATGAAAACACAACTGTTCAAAATCTGTGGGACACAGCAAAGGCAGTCCTGAGACTAAAGTATATAGTGATACAAGCCTTTCTCAAGAAACAAGAAAGGTCTCAAATACACAACCTAACCCTACACCTAAAGGAGCTAGAGAAAGAACAGCAAAGAAAGCCTAAACCCAGCAGAAGAAGAGAAATAATAAAGATCAGAGCAGAAATCAATGAAATAGAAACCAAAAGAATAGTAGAACAAATCAACCAAACTAGGAGCTGGTTCTTTGAAAGAATTAATAAGACTAATAAACCCCTGGCCAGACTTACCAAAAAGAAAAGAGAAAGGACCCAAATCAATAAAATCATGAATGAAAGAGGAGAGATTACAACCAACACCAAAGAAATAAACAAACAATTCTAAGAACATATTATGAGCAACCATACGCCAGCAAATTTGACAATCTGGAAGAAATGGATGCATTCTTAGAGGTATATAAATTACCAAAACTGAGCCAGGAAGAAACAGAAAACCTGAACAGCCCCATAACCAGTAAGGCGATTGAAGCAGTCATCAAAAATCTCCCAACAAACAAGAGCCCAGGGCCAGAAAGCTTTCCAGGGGAATTCTACCAAACATTTAAAAGAATTAATACCTATTCTCCTGAAACTGTTCAAAAAAATAAAAATGGAAGGAAAACTGCCAAACTCATTTTATGAAGCCAGCATTACTTTGATCCCAAAACCAAACAAAGACCCCATCAAAAAATAGAATTACAGACCAATATCCTTGATGAACACAGATGCGAAAATTCTCACCAAAATATTAGCCAATAGGATCCAACAGTACATTAAAAGGATTATTCACTACGACCAAGTGGGACTTATTCCTGGGCTGCAAGCTTGGTTCAACATCTGCAAACCTATCAATGTGATGCAATGCATCAATAAAAGAAAGAACAAGAACCATATGATACTCTCAGCAAATGCTGAAAAAATATTTGACAAAGTACAGCATCCTTTCTTGATCACACTCTTCAAAGTGTAGGGATAGAGGGTACATACCTCAATATCATCAAAGGCATCTGTGAAAAACCCATAGCAAATATCATTCTCAATGGGGAAAAACTGAGAGCTTTTCCACTAAGATCAGGAACACAATAGAGATGTCCACTATCACCACTTCTATTCAGTATAGTACTAAAAGGCCTAGCCTCAGCAACCAGACAACAAAAAGAAACTAAAGGCATCCAAATAGCCAAAGAAGAAGTCAAACTCTCACTCTTTGCAGATGATATGAAACTTTATGTGGAAAACCCAAGACTCCACTCCAAAACTGCTAGAACTTGTACAGGAATTCAGTAAAGTGTCAGGATATAATACAACACAGAGAAATCAGTTGCATTTCTCTACACCACCAACAAGACAGAAGAAAGAGAAATTAAGGAGTCAATCCATTTACAATTGTACCCAAAACAATAAGATACCTAGGAATAAACCTAACCAAAGAGGCAAAGAATCTGTACTCAGAAAACTATAAAGTACTCATGAAAGGAAGACACTGAGGAAGACACAAAGAAATAGAAAAACATTCCATGCTCATGGATTAGAAGAACAAATATTGTGAAACTGTCTCTGCTACCTAAAGCAATGAACATGTTTAATGCAATCCCTATCAAAATACCATCCATTTTTTTCAAAGAAATGGAACAAATAATCCTAAATTTTATATGGAACCAGAAAAGACCTTGAATAGCCAGAGGAATGTTGCAAAAGAAAGCCAAAATTGGTGGCATCACAATTCCAGACTTAAGCTCTATTACAAAGCTGTTATCATCAAGACAGCATGGTACTGGCACAAAAACAGACACATAGACCAATGGAACAAAATAGAGAGCCCAGAAATAGACCCTCAACTCTATGGTCAACTAATCTTCGATAAAGCAGGAAAGAATATCCAATGGTATTGTGAACAAATGGTGTTGGGAAAATTGGACAACAATTTCAACAAATGGTGTTGGGAAAATTGGACAGCCACATGCAGAAAAATGAAACTGGACCGTTTCCTTATACCACACACAAAAATAGACTCAAAATGGATGAAAGACCTCAATGTGAGAAAGGAATCCATCAAAATCCTTGAGGAGAACACAGGCAGCAACCTCTTCGACCTCAGCTGCAGCAACTTCTTCCTAGAAACATCGACAAAGGCAAGGGAAGCAAGGACAAAAATGAACTATTGGGACTTCATCAAGATCAAAAGCTTTTGTACAGCAAAGGAAACAGTTAACAAAACCAAAAGACAACTGACAGAATGGGAGAAGATATTCACAAATGACAGATCAGATAAAGAGCTAGTATCATAAATATATAAAGGACTTATAAAACTCAACACCCATGAACAAATAATCCAATCAAGAAATGGGCAGAGGACATGAACAGACCTTTCTGCAAAGAAGACATCCGGATGGCCAACAGACACATGAAAAAATGCTGCATATCACTTGGCATCAGGGAAATACAAATCAAAACCACAAAGAGATATCACCTGACACCAGTCAGAATGGCTAAAATTAACAGGTTAGGAAATGACAGATGCTGGCGAGGATGCAGAGAAAGGGGAACCCTCCTACACTGTTGGTGGGAATGCAAGCTGGTACAACCGCTCTGGAAAACAGCGTGGAGGTTCCTCAAAAAGTTGAAAATAGAACTACCCTATGACCCAGCAATCGCACTACTGGGTATTTACCCTAAAGATACAAATGTAGTGATCTGAAGGGGTACATGCACCCGAATGTTTATAGCAGCCATGTCCACAATAGCCAACTATGGAAAGAACCTAGATGTCCATCAACAGATGAATGGATAAAGAAGATGTGGTATATATACACAATGGAATACTATGCAACCATCAAAAGAAATGAAATCTTGCCATTTGCAATGCTGTGGATGGCACTAGAGGGTATTATGTCGAGTGAAATAAATCAATCATAGAAAGTCAATTATCATATGATCTCCCTGATATGAGGAATTTGAGAGGCAGAGTGGGGGGCTTGGGGGGAAGGGAAGGAAAAAAATGAAACAAGATGGGATCGGGAGGGAGACAAACCATAAGAGACTCTTAATCTCACAAAACAAACTGAGGGTTGCCAGGAGGTGGAGGATATGGAGAGGGTGGTTAGGTTATGGACATTGGGGAGGGTATGTGCTACGGTGAGTGCTGTGAAGTGTAAACCTGGTGATTCACGGACTTGTACCCTTGAGGCAAATAATACATTATATGTTAAAAATAATTAATAAAAAAGAATATACATCATCTTGTTTCATGTAGTAATAATAATAATATCTTGTATTTTATAATGCTTTCGATTTGGGGAAGGGCTTTTCAATGAATTACCTCAGATTTTGTGGTCCGTGTCCTCTCCAGTTTTAATGTAGTCATTTCTAATTTCATGGTCTATTTGAGAGCCATTTGGTATCATAATATATTCGTGGATTTTTCTGCTTAAGCGATATTGCCCTTCAACTGAGTAGATCTCTTCTCAGCAAGTATGAATTGACAACTTATTTTCTTTAAGCCCAATAATCATCAAATACTGATTAATCTGCACACTTGCAACATAGTAATTAATCAACCTATTAATATATGCTATAATAAAGAGAAAATCCCTAATTCTTTCGAAATACTTTTATACAATCTCTCAGACTGTTTATAATCTATGTAAACACATCTACTTAATTATCACATTTTTATATTATCAAACTGTAATTAAAAAAAAATTTTTAACATTCATTCATTGCTGTTTATATTTTTCACTGTTAAGGGATTATAACCAAATGATAACTGGTCATGGGGTAAAGGAAGGCACAAGAATGCAATTTGCTAAAGTGGCTTAAAGTATTAAACTCAATTTGCAAAATCACATTGAATGTATTACCATCCAAATTAAGACTTTAAAGTGCAGAAGGTTCTTGCAACGCAGCAAACAATGAAAAGTCAAAAATGTAAAGGTATCCAGCCTGAAATGAATCACCACACAAAGTGAGAAAAATAGAAACACCCACAGATGCCATTATTTGAAGGGGGAAAAAAAACCTTTACTTCCTCTATTTTACAGTAGAGAACAGTAAAAAGATGGGGGCAATGGCATGGAAGGATAGAGCAGTTTCCTTCCAGGGACAATGATTTAACTTAAGAATGAATGGCCTTAACCCCGTGAACCTCTATACTTAATTCTAAGAATTTACCATGTTAAGATTTCAACCAATAATTTTGTTTTCCTGCAACCAGAAACACTTTTTCACTGCAGAATAAATAGATGAACAAAATGATAAATTCACCATCCGGAAATAGATACTGTTTAAACTTTTAAAAGCTTTTTTGCCACTCACATATCATGCAATTCACCTATTTCCAGTGCACAATTCAATGTCTTTTAGTATACTTACTGGGTTGTCCAATCATCACTAAATATAATTTTAGGGGGGGCACCTGGCTAAAGCTCAGTCAGAACAGCTGTGACTCTAAATCTCTGGGTCATGAGTTCAAGTCCCATGTTGAGTGGAAACCCTACTTAAAAAAAAAAATCACAATATAATTTTAGAGCATTTCATCACTCCAAAGAATCCCATTAGCAGTCACTTCTCATTTTCTTTACCACATGTTTCCTCCCCACCCCCCATCAACTCAGCCCTAGGCAACCATTAATCTGTTTTTCTGTTTCTCTACATTTGCCTATTCTGAACTTTTCATATAAATGGAATTGCATTTTGTGATTGACCTCTTTGTCTTAGCTTAATGTTTTCAAGATCCAAGTTGTAGTATGTATCAATACTTAATTTCTTATTGCCAAATAATATTCTGTTGTCTGGATGTACCATACTTTGTTTATCCATTTATAAGGGACATTGGGTTGTTTCCACTTCCTAACGGTCATGAATAATGCCACTATGAATATCATATCAAACAAGTTTTTGTTTGAACAACTGTTTTCAGTTCTCTTGGACTCTAGGAGTGGAATTTCTGAATCATACAGTAACTCCATGTTTAACATTTTGAGGAACTGCTGGCTGTTTTCCAAAATGGCTGTGTACCACCTACAATCCCATCAGCAATATATGAAGTTTCCAATTTTCCACATCCTTGCTAACACTTGTTATTGTCTGTTTTTTTCCTTAACAGCCATCCTAATTTTGTGAAGTGAACATTGATGTTTTGATTTGCATTTCCCTAATAATTAATGATGCTGAGCATCTTTTTGTGTGTTTATTGGCTATTTATACCTTCTGTGGATAACTGTCTACTCAAACCCTTTGCCCTTTTAAAGAATAAGTTGTTTTTCTTTTTATTGTTTAGTCTTAACACATCTTTATATATTCTGGATCTAAGTGTCTTTTATTAGGTATATGGATTACAAATCATTTCTTCCATTCTTTTTTTTTTCAAGATTTTATTTTTATTTATTTGACAGAGAGAGACACAGAGAGAAAGGGAACACAGCTGGGGGAGTGGGAGAGTGAGAAGCAGGCTCCCCGCCGAGCAAGGAGCCAGATGTGGGGCTCGATCTGAAGACCCTGAGATCATGACCGGAGTAGAAGGCAGCCACTTAACAACTGAGCCACTCATATGTTCCCATTTCTTCCATTCTGTGGGCTGTCTTTTCACTTCTTGATGGCACCATTTCTAGGACAAAGTTTTAAATTTATCTATTTTTTTCTTTTGTCTCCTGTGGTTTTGATGTCATATCTAAGAAGGTTTTGCCTGACTCAATGTCACAAAGATTTCTCTTATGTTTTCTTCTAAGAGCTTTAAATTTTTAGCTCTTACATTTGTGTCTATCCATTTTGAGTCAATTTTTGTGTGTGGTGTGAAGTAGGGATCCCATTTCATTCTTTTGCATGTAGCTATCTGGTTGTCTCAGCACCCTTTGTTAAAATGTCTGTTCTTTCCCCTGTTGAACTGTCTTGGCACTCTTCTTGAAAAGCAAGTGATCATAAATGTAAGGATCTCTTTCTGGACTTTCAGTTCTTTTCCACTGATCCGTATGTCTATTCTTATGCAACTGCTAATAATATTTGCCATGAATCCTTCCTCGTCTTTTTTTCTTCTCTATATATTTATTCATATGTTGTTGTTTTTTTTCCAAAACAATCAGATAATACCAAGTAAACAGTTTTTGACCTGTTCTTTTTCCTTAAGAGATCATTACTATCCTCCCATATCATTAAATATTCGACATGATTTTCAATGGTTGCATTATTTTCCACTGTATACGTGTACCACAGTTAGTTGAATGAATTTTTTTGTTATATATTTGAGTTGAAGCCAGAAGAATATTATTTTCAGATAATGTAATAAACACACCCTAAATACACTTATACACTTATATTTGTACCAGTAATTACTTTATAACAAAAAACCTAGAATGGGAATTGGTAAGTATGAGCATATGGCTATTCTTAAGCACTTGACACATCCTATCCTTGTACTAATTGACTAGAAAATGTATAAGAGCATCAGCTTTCCCACCCCCTTATTAAAGATGGATATTATCATTTTGAAATCTTGACCAATTTTGCATTCATATATTATTGTGGACTTTAGGAGGGAATCTTAACACTAACAAATTTTGGATACATTGACTAAAAGTCAGATAACAAGTTTTGCTCCATGTCTTAAAAATCTCAAATTTTAATGTTATCTTATTTCCCTTTTAAAGTACTGATTTATTTTACTTCACAGAGTAAACTGCCATTGAAAGAAAACATTTCAAATGAAGTCAGCGACCCATCCCAGCAGGGCCTCACTCGATAACTTTATATTGATGTGGCCATCAAAGTTGAGGTTGGTCATATACATCCAGAAAGTAAATTTGACCTCAATATATAGAGTTGTTTGGTCTCTGGTGAAAGGATTTGTGATAACCAACTCAACAAAGGCTTGATGTTTAAAATAGAATTCCCACCTATGAATTTCTTGTGAGTCATCTCACTGACACAGACCAGATTGCTCACAATGTTTGCTCAGGGCATTTTCCCTTGCATGAGGCCTGGCACATAGAAAGTACTCAATAAGTGTCAGCCACTATTATTACTGCTATTATTATTATTTTATCATTATTGTTACAGTGCAATAGACTCTTATTTGCTATTGTCTCTCCTTTATAGGTAACATATTCTTTTGTTGATGCTATTAAAGATTTTATTTATTTACTTACTCACTTATTTAGAGAGAGTGAGTGGAGGAAGAGTCAGAGGGGGAGAGAGAGAGAGGATCTCAAACAGACTCCATCTGTGCTGAGCACAGAACCCAGCTTGGGGCTCGATCTTACAACCCAAAGATCATGACCTGAGCTGAAATCAAGAGTCAGGCACTTGATTGAGCCACCCAGGTGCCTTTATTGGTAACACTTTCTGATCTCTGTGGTGGCTCTTGAGGTTTTGGGGTCAAGCTCACTTTGAGAATCTCATGAAATCTTTGGAAATTTTTAGCAGGGGGCAGGTTTAGATGGGGATAGAAAGACCATATGTAGACATGAAGAATTTTATGGGCCAAAATCTCTCTCTTTTCTCGTATGTTCCTCCTCTCTTTTTTGCCCTTCTATGGAAATGATGCTCAGATTTGGTTAAGAGTAAAATGTATTTGAAGTTCACGATCAGGTTACCATGCTAGAAGACTGGGTTGGGACAAAAGTCTGGCTTTTTCCTTTCATACTCTGTTTTGTCCCTTTTCTTTTTGAGAAATACCTTCCCCTGAGGAACCCAAAGAGTGTAAGGCCCAGGTCTGCCTCTAATTAAGGCATAAAGAGTCCACATCCCACTCGCTCACTGCTCTCCTTTTCTCTTCTCTCTTTTTTTAGTAATTTCCATTTTCACATGGACAGTCCATTTGACACTTTGGCCTCTCAGTTCTTCAGCGTTCTGACCTCTAAGAATCTAATCTTCTTCCAGACCTCACTCATCCACAGTCACATTCTTGGCTTTGTTATGACATACTGTACTGACTCTGTGATTCTGATTTCAAGAATCCCACTCTCTGACCACCATCACCCATCCTTCTGTCTCCCTTTCTCTAGAACTCTTGGTCCAGCACTCACTTGATCTCATCAAGAACTCCCATCCATAAATTCTATCATTTTCTCAACTATAATCTTCTATCCATATCTTCACATCCCCTGCTTCACCCCGCCTAAAGTCTATAGTTAACATTTATAATTACTTCCTGAAGATATCCTTAAAATCTTTGCCACTCTCTCTCTGAGTTCCCAGGTCATACTCATTAGGAAAGTCCCCAACACTGGTTATACCTAACAAGCTGCCCTCTTTGGGTGTGCAGAAGAGCGGCTGACTACAACTCAGCTGGTCTTACTCGCCATATCCGCTAAACTTCCTTAAATTCATCGCCCCAAAATCTCAGTTGGGTGCTTAGTCTTGCTTGACAATCCTATCGTGTTTCTTGGGACGTTTTCTTTCCCACTCTTCAAAAGGACTATTTCACACCTTCTCTCTTTTGAAATCTCCTAAATTATGGTCATAAAAAATTAAAAAATAAAGCAGACAGCTCAAACTCCAACTCTAATCACTACCTTCATATATAACCACATGAGTTACCTCCTAATTCAATGAATCCAAGGTCTTTGTTCATGTCAAAGGACAGTCCTTCTTCTTGTGTTCTGGATCCCCTGTAGTTTTTCCATCCTCAAGGACTTTGCTCTGGCAATCATTCTCCTCTCTCACATATATCAGCAATTTCCTCCTTTCTAATGGTTTATTTCCACACACAACAATATGCCATAATACCTTGAATAAGAGAAAGAAAAATTATCTTGACCCCATCTGTCTCTTCATTCTTAGTCCAGTTTCTCTGCTCCTCTTCTGAACAAAACTTCATGAGTTAAATAACTATAGTCACTGACTTACCTTGTTCCCTCACATTTTCTCCACAGTCCTTTTCCCCTCAACACTCCTCTTGTCCAGGTCATTAACAGTTTTCCTCTTGCCAGACATAACGGTCACTTCTCTGTTCTTGTCTTGAATCTCTGAGCATTATGGACACGCTCTCTTTTTCTTGAAATGCTTTCTTCCTTTGGCTTCTAGGTCAAAACAATCTCTGGATTTTCTTTTTCAATGAAGTTTATTCTTACACCCTTTGCAGGTTATTTTTCTGCTCAGTTTTTAAATGCTAGAGTGCCAGAGGTCTCTGTCCTAGGGTCCTTCTGTCTATATACACATGCTCCCTAGTGACTATTTCCAGTCCTATGGCTTTAAATTTCATTTCTAATTTTGCAAAAGGAGGAGCTAGAAAGCTAGGGAAGGGTGGGGAAATATGGCCTATTTACTGTACACCAATTTGTGCCTTTAACTTTTACATGACTATTACATATTCAGACAAATAAAAATTTAAATAAATACATGACAGAGAAACTAATTTCTTTCTTGATTAAGTCACAATTAATTAGGGTCTTCTTTGTATCCAGCCAAGCTTGATTCTGACTCTACAGAGGGACAGGTTGAATTTGTAGGGCAGAATAAGGGTAACTACTAGTTTCAGGGTTCTGGGAAGGCAGGAAGGATGGGATCCAAAGTCCCAGGGGAGGAATCAACCTTTGGTAGGAGAAGGACCACATCCTCTGTTGGCACAGAGTAAACGAATTAAGAATCAATAGATACGGGAAGGTTATGTATTTGATAAGAATCTGAAGCAGTTCCTGGGGCTCCTGGGTAGCTCAGTCAGTTGGGCAACTAACTTGATTTTGGCTCATGTTGTGATCTTGAGGTTGTGGGATCCAGCCCTGTGTTGGGCTCCCCATTGGGCGGGGAGTTTACTTGAAATTCTCAGATTCTCTCTCCCTCTCCCTCCACCCCTACCACTACATTCTCTCTCTTTCTTAAATAAATAAATAAATAAATAAGTCATTTAAAAAAAGGAATCAGAAGCAGTTTTTAATGTGGTGGCCTCATATTATATATGAAATAGGAGAAGATTTCTCTATTCAGAGAGTGAGACCACGGAAGTTGGGGGACCCTTGAGGCCTGGAGGGAAGGATGGCTTAAAATAATTGTTGGGACACCTGGCTGACGTAGTCGGTGGAGTGACTCTTGATCTCAGATTTGTAGGTTCTAACCTCCCATTGGGTGTAGAGATTACTTAAAAATAAAATCTTGAAAAAATAAATAAAAGTAATCTTTGCTATGAGTGGAAGAGAGAGAATCAATAGAATTGATGATGGCCCAGTTGTAGCTGGTGATCATAAATTTATAGGGTGGAGTGCTGCCAGGATGAGTCGTGACTTTCTTTGGTCACATCTAGGTTCTGCAAGTAAATTGATGTTTGATCTCAGGCAAGTTAGATCAACTTTGTACCTCAACGTTTCCTTATTCATAAAGTGGTAATTCATTCATTATTCATTCATTCATTCAACAGCTATATATGGTCTACTACGTGCCAGGCATAGTTCTTGGGGTTATGAATAGAGTAGGGGCACCTGGGTGGCTCAGTGGGTTAAAGCCTCCACCTTCTGCTCAGGTCATGATCTCAGGGTCCTGGAATCAAGCCCCACATTGGGCTCTCTGCTCGGCAGGGAGCCTGCTTCCCTTCCCCTCTCTCTGCCTGCCTCTCTGCCTACTTATAACCCCTGTCTGTCAAATAAATAAATAAAATCTTAAAAAAAAAAAGGAACAGAGTAAAAGGCAAGAAAAAGCATCTATCATGGAGCTCATGATAGTCGTACCTCCCTTTAAGGTTGCTGTAAGGGAGGGGCACCTGGGTGGCTCAGTTGTTAAGTGTCTGCCTTTAGCTCAGGTCATGATCCCAGGGTCCTAGGATGAAACCCCTGCATCGGGTTCCCTGCTCTGCAGGAAATGTGCTTTTCCTTCTCCCTCTGCTGCTCCCCTGCTTGTGTTCCCTCTCTCGCTGTGTCTCTGTCAAATAAATAAATAAAATCTAAAAAAAAAAAGGTTGCTGTAAGGGTTACATGAGATTCTAATTTTATCAATATTAAGATATACACTCCCTCCCCATTTTACATCTCTGAAACTGAGCTATAGCTTATGACTAATCAACAGGATGTTTTTCTTTCTTAGTGTTACTAAAGTAATGGTGCCTCTTACAATCAATAGAGTTCCAGATTCAGGGAAATATGATCAGACTTGTAAAGTGTCAGACTTGTAAAGCTTCGTGAAGTGTCTGGAAGGCTCTTGCATCCAGTTCTCTGCTATTAAAATTGCTAAAATAACAGGGAACTGGAAACAGCACAAATATTTATCAACAGGAAACTAGGGCTATAGAGCAAGCACCTAACTGAGTAAGGGAAAAGAATAAAGAATATTTCTATATACTGCCATGAAGTGATCTCCAGGACATGTTGCTGAGCAAAAAAAAAAAAAAAAAAAAAGGTAGAGAAAAATGTCCATTGTAGCTCCTCTTTATCTAAAAGGCAGATGTATATATTTGTGCACATATATAAAATATTTGCTTATACTTTCAAAACTGGAAAAATAGACAATTTTTATTTTGAAAGTAACCCGTAGAGGTGTCTAGGTGGCTCGGTCGTTAAGCAACTGCCTTCGGCTCAGGTCATAATCCCAGGGTCCTAGGTTCGAGCCCCACATCTGGCTCCCTCCTTCTCCCACTCACCTGCTTCTGTTCCCTCTCTTGCTGTGTCTCTCTCTGTCAAATAAATAAATTAAATCTTTTTTAAAAAAGTAACCTGTAATAAATAAATAAATAAATAAATTTTAAACAATAACCTGTGAGGAAGGCAGGAATAAGGCAGAAGAACCCAAGGTAAAGGCTAACATTTTCAGAATATCCACTATTTTTTAGATTTGATTTAAAACCATGTAAATGTTTATAGAAATACAAAACAGTATTAAATCAAAATGGAAGAGAAAAACACTTCCAAAAACCAAAAGCAAAATGAAACAAATGAGCCTACCTGTCCATTGATTTCATGTCTTAACCACACAGAAAGGAATTATTTCACATGTCTTTAAAACACAATAATTTGACTATACATACCTAGTGGAATAGATGTGAATTTTTTTAAAACTCGAAAGACATTTCAAACTGTTTTCAGTAGTCATATGGTCAGTAATAATTTTGGTTGTTATTCTGAAACTATTCTATATGTAATAAATAATTACCTTAATATTCTTAGAAACCAAGATTTTCAGTATAAAAATGATACCAGCATAAAATAAAAGAGGTAAATAAAAATCTTGTAATTCTAAATTTGAATTGAATGAACTCATTATTTTATTCTCCTAAAATGAAAGAAAGAAAGTTAGTCTTAGCTCTCTTCATTAAAATGTTTTCGAAGATTAGTAGCAAATTAGTAGCAATTAACATTCCTAATACCTAGCCTGTGGCCTTTATTTATTTATTTATTTTTATTTTTTAATATTTTATTTATTTATTTTAAAGATAGAAAGAAAGAGTGGGAGGGAGGAACAGAGGGAGAAGGACATTCAGACTCCATGCTGAGTACAGAGCCCAACGTGGGGCTCCATCCTACCACCCTGAGATCATGACCTAAGCCAGAATCAAGAGTCCAGCACTTAAATAACTGAGCCACCCAGGTGACCCTAGACCATGGCCATTAAATACCATTTTCCATTAAATACCATTTTCCATTAAAGGGAACCCAGAGAACCAGGCTCCTGGCAGAAATACCTTCCTGGTCTGGGGAAAAATATTCAAGATGACCCTGGACTAGGCTCTGTCAAACCAGAAAGCAGAGAAACTGGGACTGATTTTGTCTGAAAGACCCAGAAGCCAGCTTGAAGAGGCTCCCATGTCAAAGATGACATTTCAGCTCCAGAAAGAAAAATTAGTGACATGAACTGAAATGCGTCAAATATGTTAAAATGTTTGAGTTCCGGGGCACCTGGGTGGCTCAGTGGGTTAAGGCCTCTGCCTTCGGCTCAGGTGGTGATCCTGGGATCCTGGGATGGAGCCCCGCGTCAGGTTCTCTGCTCAGCGGGGAGCCTGCTTCCTCTCTCTCTCTCTCTGCCTGCCTCTCTGCCTACTTGTGATCTGTCTGCCAAATAAATAAATAAAATCTTAAAAAAAAAATGTTTGAGGGGTGCTTGGGTGGCTCAGTGGGTTAAAGCCTCTGCCTTCGGCTCAGGTCATGATCTCACGGTCCTGGGATCGAGCCCCGCATGGGGTTCTCTGCTCAGCGGGGAGCCTGCTCCCTCCTCTCTCTCTCTGCCTGCTTCTGTGCCTGCTTGTGATCTCTCTCTTTCTGTCAAATAAATAAATAAAATCTTAAAAAAAATGTTTGAGTTCCTAGAGATTGAAAAAAAACAAAAACCAAAACCTTCATAAGGTCATCTTTGGAGGATGCCAGGGAGTCAACTTCTCAGACTCTTGGTTATAAAGCAACACTATTAATCAGCACATTCATGCCTTGACAGGAGTGTGTGTAATTCTGGTACATTTCAGATCTCAGTGAAATAGCTCAGGCTTATCGTAGGCATGCTGAAATTAACCCTTATGATACAGAATCTAAATGGCATAAGATGGAAAAAGAAGACAGAGATGGCACAAATGTCAGTAGAAAATAGAGAAATTAACAGACTCTCGGTGACTGTGTGGTTGAGAAATGATCAGGGTGGGAGAAGCTGGACAAGAAAAGCCAGAAAAAATGAGGCTGTTGCCAGACTTAAAAACATATGTATCTGACCATAAAAAAAAAGAAAAAAAAATATATGTATCTGAATTAGTGTTCTCAATTTGCCCACTGCTGAGAAATTTAGAGTTGTCTTGGAAAAATGTAAGATGCTCCTCTCCTTCTCTTTGGAGAATTTAATGACCCAGCAACATGCCTAATCTTGAAAAGGAGAATCCAGTACAAAATTTTTTTTCTGCTGGAAAATCAGTGCATATTGGCAGTAGGTTTCTAAGTGTTCTGCTGATCATACCTTTCATATGGTGTCTTCAGAGCATGATAGCCTTGCAATGTTGTATCTAGTAAAACCTGTATGTATTTCTTTTTGCTAAGGTTTGCAAAAGTAGACTTTATAGCTTGGCGCACATCTGTTTTTCTTAACCATCCAATGACATCTTTGTGAGTTTAAGTTTTAGGATGAATGTAGAGTAAAATAGACCTACTCTTAGCAAGGCAACTCCTAATTTGGCATCCCACAAGCTTCCCTGTCAAGAACTCTGTAGTTCTGTGAATGTTTCTGTACCGGGAGCTTGGTAGAAAGAATAGTATTGATCACTGAGGTCATAAACACCATGATGTGTTTGAGATTAGTAGGAAGACATTTCTAAAAGTACCGATAATAAAATATCATGCTACTGTATTAAGTTCATCCATAAAAGCTTTGATCTTCAGGTTATGTTTTGTGGATAGTATAAAGCTACCTAGTATATACTGAACTTGAGTGTCAACTATGACTTCTTCTCTCTCACCATTTATGTCCAATCAATCAGGAAGAGCTATTAACTCTACTTTGTCCAAATCTGTTTTCTATCCACTTCCCTATATCTCCACCATCACTACCTTAGTTCAACCTACCATCTTTTCTAGCTTGAATTACTGCCTTAGTCTTCTTATCTCAGCTTTACCTCTTACATTTTTTTTCTTCATATTATATCATCCCCTACAATCTTTTCTCTACATTGCACCACAAATGAGAAAGAAACCTTAGTTGTTATATGGCACTGAGATGGCGCCATTTGTTGCTGCAGCACAATCTGACCTAAGTAGAGTAATACCTGACTCCTTTCCATTCCTTGGATGGGCCACACTCTTACTTTGGGTCTTTCCCTTCTTTTCCGTTTCCTGTTTTAATTGTTCCAATTCCTCTTCAGTCTTCAGATCTCACTTTAGAGGATATTTCTTCTGGGAATTATTCCCTGATCCTCCAGATCTGGATTACGTGTCCATGCTATACCTTCCTAGGACATCCTGTACTTCCCCTGTCAGAGCCCTTACTACACTTGTAACTGTCTCCCCTCCTCTACTGTAAGCTTGAGTGAGAACAGACTATGACTTTCTTGTTCATCATGATATCACCAGGCCTGCCCCATGGTAGATGCCACAAATATATTGAATGATTAAATAATCCAATTTTTAGAATTAGAAAGTGTTGTCACATGACTTATAGGGAACAGTTACCAAAAGCAGTAAGTGGTAGGATCAGAGCTGTGGTCTGATCCATGATGATGCTACAAGTGAAAAAAAGATCAATGACAGCCAGATGTGTGGACCTGTGCTTGACTCTCCTCACCTTGACCTATACTTAGACAGGTTTTCCAAGCATCACATATAAAAAGAGTAAGGAGTAGCTATAAACTAATAGGTGTGAGACTGAAGATTCCTGGGATGAAAGAATGGTAGGCATTATTATTTCTATACGTGTCTCAACAGCACCTGAGAATAACATACAGGTCAGCTCACATTTTTGCAGCATTTCCTGTTCTAAGACACAGCTTCAGGCAAACTCTCAGAATGCTTGTGCAGGATGTATGCATTCCACGACTCTTGTCTGATTGAGTCACTCTGGATATTTTCCTGTCCCTCCCTGCCGTAAAGCATAATGCAAAACAGGAATGTGTTAGTAATGCCATCTGTGATTTCCATGGGAGCTACTATAGGGAAGGTTTTCTGTGGTCCCACAATGAAAAGGCCATCATACAACCATGTCAGCGAAGACTTTTTGTGAAGAAAAGAGAACCAGCAGCTTAAGCTAATTGGATCATGCGGTGGGAGACGTTAAGAGGAAATCTGAATCAGAGCTCTTTATTAAAGGATAGACATGTGAGACCTGTGTGGTTCTAGGTTTGACTTATAAACCCTGAAAGATAAAGGACTCGGTACTAAATACTGGACTTCATCCAGGATGCCTAACTCACATGCGGAAATGAGTTGTAACTCACTAGACTGTGAGTGAAGAATGAAGCATTCCACATGTAAAGATGGACTGGTTTCTGAAAGTAGCAATAAAAATACACAAAGGCATATGGCTAAGGGCCAAAGGTTCTATGAGAAAACTGAAGAAAGATGGACAGTGTTATGGAATGCATATTAATTGGAGTTATTTCTGAGGTTTCCATGGAATTGGAAAGTGCTGGGAACATTAAAAATGGTGGTTAGAGAAGATGTGATTTTAGACCTAACATTAAAAACTTGGAAGTGTAGGGGCACCTGGGTGGCTCAGTCAGTTAAGTGCTTGACTCTTGTTTTCAGCTCAGGTCATGATCTCAGACCAGTGCAGGGCTCTACGGTCAGTTGGGAATCTGCTTGAGATTCTCCTTCTCCTTCTGCCCTGGCCCCCTAAAAAACAAAACAAACAAACAAACTCAGGAGTGGAGGGGCACCTGACTGGCTCATCCAGTAAAGTGTGCAACTCTTGATCTCAGGGTCTTGACTTCAAGTCCCATGTTGGGTGTAGAGATTACTTAAAAAAAAAGAACAAGCTTGGAAGGGTAGTCTAGGGATTTAGTTGACAGACCTAGAGTTAAATTCCTGCGGTTCAACTACTACCGGTGTGACCTTGAGCAAGTTCCTTAATTCCTCTATTTCCTCATGAGTAAATCTGAATAAAGTACCTACTTTTTAAGATTGTTCTGAGAATTAAACATGATAATGTTTGTAAAGTGCTTTACATAATACCTGGTTCTTGAAGTCTAATTAAATGGTAACTATGATCAAGCACAGATCTCCAATGAAGAACTGGACTGCCCATCGGTAGGAAGCCTACTGCTTTCTAAAAGTGTTCAGTAAGGGGTTAAGTGACCGACTTTGGGTTTGGGCTCAGGTTGTAATCTCGGGGTTATGAGATGGACCGCTCTGTTGGACTCTGCCCTGAGCACGGGGTCTGCCTAAGACAGTCTCCCTCTCCCTCTGCCCCTCTCTGCCATGTGCTCTCTCCCTCTCTCAAATAAATCAATAAATCTTTAAAAAATAAATAAAGGTCTTCAATAAGTCAGCTAGTCGTGTAGCAGGGTGCTATAAAGCCATTCCTCCTGTCTGGGCAAGGAGAGTGTCAGGGGTCATGACTGCACTCTGGTGAACATGTTCAAATCTAAGATTCTGTGACATGTTAGTGGTTAAATGGTTTTACAAATATTGATTCTAAAATAAAACAGCTGCAAAATACACACAGCTAAAATTGCAGAAACTACAGGGGAAAGTAGACAAATCCACCAGTGTAATGAGAGACTGACTGATCTCTTTTATCTGTTCATGGATGAGAGGCCCCCCTGATGGACCAACATGAACATTAGTAAAGATGTAGAAAATCTGAACTACTAAGCTTGATTTATTTGATATACATCACTGTACCTATCTATTTAGAAGAAATAAACATTCTTCTCTGGCTTAGGACATTTGTAAACATTGACCAGGGACACATAGCACATAGCAAGTCTCAAGATACTTTGAAGAACTGATGTCATATTTATTCTCTGGCCATAATGCAATGAATGTATATGTAAAAAATATACATATAAATATATGTTGAATTAAAAATACTTCAACTTACATTTTAAAGAAGAAACAATAATGTAAAATTTAGAATATCAGAACTAAATAAAAATACTATAGATCAAAACTGTGGGATGTAGAAAAATTATAATTTGAGGAAAACTTATAGCCTTAATTTCTATATTACAAAAATAGGAAGGTTAAAAATATCCTCATTGGGACGCCTAGGTGGCTCAGTTGATTAAGCAGCTGCCTTTGGCTCAGGTCATGATCCCAGCGTCCTGGGATCGAGTCCCACATGGGCTCCCTGCTCAGCAGGGAGCCTGCTTCTCCCTCTGCCTTTGCCTGCCACTCTGTCTGCCTGTGCTCACTCTGACAAATAAATAAATAAAGTCTTAAAAAAAAAAGATTTAAAAATATACTCATTAATTGAGAGAGATTATAAAAAGAACAACAGAATAATCTGAAGAGGGTAGAAAAGAGAGGGAGGTGGGAGGGAGAGAGAGAAAAGAGCAGAAATCAATGAAACAAAAAACAAACATATAATAGAGAGGATGACCAACAAGGTCAAAAGTTGATTCTTTAAAAACACCATACAGGAGCACCTGGGTGGCTCAATGGGTTAAAGCCTCTGCCTTTGGCTCAAGTCATGATCCCAGGGTCCTGGGATCGAGCCCCATATTGGGCTCTCTGCTCAGTGGAGGGCCTGCTTCTCCCCCTCTCTCTGCCTGCCTCTCTGCCTACTTGAGATCTCTGTCTGTCAAATAAATAAATAAATAAAATCTTTTAAAAAAAAACCCAAAACACTATACAATAAGATGATCTTTCCGGTGAAATTGATTAAGAAAAAAAAAATGAGAGAGGGGCGCCTGCATGGCTCAGTTGGTTAAGCGTCTGCCTTTGGCTCAGGTCATGATCCTGGGGTGCTGGGATAGAGTCTGACATCACGTCCCTTGCTCAGCGGGCAGTCTGCTTCTCCCTCTCTCTCTGTGTTCTCTCTTTTTCTCTCTTAAGTAAATAAATAAAATCTTTAAAAAGAAAATAATGAAAGGTCAAAGGAATGAGAGGCATAATTATATATTAAACATATTTTTAAAAGATAAAATGAGCGACTTTGTGAAAGTAAATATAAAAACAGTAAAAAGGACATTAAAAAATATAACTTAACAAAACCAAGGCAAGAATTCCCTGAGAAAGGCTGTCTGGTCCTATGATACTAAACACAATAAATCTAAAGGGAGCAATCTTTCCATTTACACAAAATAAACTCCAGGCCCAGGTAATTTATAGGGAGTTGTGTCAAACTTTCAGCAGATGATTTCAATCTTAAAAAAACAAAAACAAAAACAAAACAAAAACTTTTTTAAAAGTAACCTCTGTACCAAACATTAGGCTCCAACTCGTGACCCGGAGACCAAGAGTCAGCTGTTCTACTGACTGAGCCAGCCAGACACCACCAAATTATTTCGGTCTTATATAAATGATTGCAGAAAATATTCCGCAACTGAGTGTTTGATGATTGTATATCCATGGAAAGTGTGACAAAGGAAAAATATAGGTCAATCTCACTGATAAGCATCAATTTATTCTAAACAAAATGTTAAACATAAAATGTCAGGTATATAAAAGCTACTGAATCATGGCCAAATAAGGTTTATCTCAAGAGTGCAAAGATGTTAAATTTTGAAAAACCTATAATTTTTCATACTGATAGATCAGGGAAGAAAAAAATCTCTTAAGGTATTTTTGAGGGGCGCTTAGGTGGCTCAGCTGTCAAATGTCTGCCTTCAGCTGGGGTCATGGTCCCAGGATCCTAGGATCCAGCCCCGCATCAGGCTCCCTGCTGGGCAGAAGGCCAGCTTCTCTCTCTCCACTTCACCTGCTTGTGCTATCTCTCTCGCTGTGTCTATCAAATAAATAAATACAACCTTTAAAAAAAAAAAGTGTTTTTGAGATACCTTCAACACACATCATTCTTTTTTTTTTTTTTTTAAGATTTTATTCATTCATTTGACAGACAGAGATCACAAACAGGCAGAGAGGCAGGCAGAGAGAGAGAGGAGGAAGCAGGCTCCCTGCTGAGCAGAGAGCCAGACGCCGGGCTGGATCCCAGAACCCTGGGATCATGACCTGAGCTGAAGGCAGAGGCTTTAACCCACTGAGCCACCCAGGCGCCCCAACACACATCATTCTTAATGAGGAATCGTGAATTAAAGGCATTTATTTATTTATTTATTTTTAATTTATTGGTTTTTGATATCAGGAACTAGACACAAATGTCCACTAACATTACACTTATTCAACACCATAATCAAGTTCCAGCCAGCATAGTAAGGTAAGAGAAAGTAAAGGAAAAGAAAAATAAAACTATCATTACTTAAGATTAGTTATTTTTAGAAAACTAAAACTAAAAATTATTAGATGTGAAGAGCATTTAGCAAGGTGACTTATAAAATTTGTAAAAATGAAATTATATAAATTTATAAAAAATATATAAATTTCATTTTATAAACCAATGAACAATTGAATTTAAAATTTTTTAAGATTTTATTTATTCATTTTAGATAGAGAACATGGGAGTAGGGGCAGGGGCAAAGAGAGAGGGAGGGAGATAATCCTTAGGCAACACACTCCTGAAAAAAACTTGCTCAAATGGATAGCAAAACTTACGAAGGTAAAGTAATTAAGACAAAATGGTATTAGCACAGGGATAGACAGGTTGAGAGAGAATAGTGAGTCTGGAAACAGACTTGTATGTCATGGAAACTTGATGTATGACCAGACATGACATTGCAGATCACTGGAGAAAGCATTCTTCAATAAATGGTATTTGGAACATTGGCTGACCATTTGGAAAACAAAGAAATGGATTCCTATTTCATACCAAACAAAAACGAATTCTGTATGGACTAATGGTTTGAATGTGAAAGCCAAAACTTCTAAAGTTTCCCCCCAAATTCAAGGAAGTGCCTTTCTGACTTTAGGGTAGGCAAAGATTTTTTTCTAAGCCTTTGCCCCCTGCCCAAGGGCAGTTTGAGGTTCACGGCAAAACTGAGAGGCCACTACAGAGATTTTCCATAAACCGACTTGCCCATTCATGTATGACCTTTCCTGTTATCCACATCCCCCACCAGGGTGGTATGCTTGCTACTACTGATGGATCTCCATTCGTACATCATTTTCATCCTAAGTCCATGGTTATTTAGGATTCACTCCTGATGTTGTACATTCTGTGGGTTTGGACAAATGTATAGTGACATGTATGCACCATTATAGTATCATACAAAATGCTTTCACTGATTGAAAACTCACCTGTGCTTCACATAGTCATCCTTACCCCAATCCCCTCAACCCCTGGCAGGACAAGGATTTTTTTAGATGCCAAAGTTGCAAACTACAGAAGAAAGAATTGACACATTCAACTATATAAAACTTAACTTTTATTCATGAACATCTCCATAAAAACAGTGAAAAGATCTGGGACTGGATCCCAGATTGGGGGAAAAATTGCTCTAAAGAACGTTATTGGAGGGATGCCTGGGTGGCTCAGTGGGTTAAGCCTCTGCCTTCGGCTCAGGTCATGATCCCAGTGTCCTGGGATTGAGTCCCTCATGGGGTCCTTGCTTGGCAGGGAGCCTGCTTCTCTCTCAGCCTCTGCCTGCCTCTCTGCCTGCTTGTGTGCTCTCTCTCTCTCTTTCTCTCTGACAAATAAATAAACAAAATCCTAAAAAAAAAAAGATTGTTATTGGAACAACTGGCCAAATTTCAATACGGACTACGTGTAAGATACTAGTCTTTTTTTTTTTTTTAAAGATTTTATTTATTTATTTGACAGACAGAGATCACAAGTAGGCAAGAGAGGCAGGCAGGGAGAGAGAGGAGGAAGCAGGCTCTCCGTGGAGCAGAGAGCCCGATGTGGGGCTCGATCCCAGGACCCTGGGATCATGACCTAAGCCAAAAGCAGAGGCTTTAACCCACTGAGCCACCCAGGCGCCCCAAGATACTAGTCTTATATCAATGTTAAACTACCTAAATTTGAAAATGGGTACCTAAAAGAATATTTTTGTTTTCATGGATACATGCTGCAACTTATTCTCAAATAGATGAACAAAATAATGTACAGATTGTCTATTTTTTAAAGATTTTATTTATTTATTTGATAGACAGAGATCACAAGTAGGCAGAGAGGCAGGTAGAGAGAGAGAGGAAGGGAAGCAGGCTCCCTGCCGAGCAGAGAGCCCGATGTGGGGCTCGATCCCAGGACCCTGGGATCATGACCTGAGCCGAAAGCAGAGGCTTTAACCCACTGAGCCACCCAGGTGCCCCCAGATTGTCTATTTTATACACAAATAGAGCAAACTGTGAATTGAAGGGTATGTATACAGGAGTTTGTTGAATTAGTCCTGAAGCTCTTCTGTCAGTTGGATTTTTTTTTTCCAAAGTAGAGTAAAAAATATTTTTAATACTTGAAAAAACACATGCTATAAACAGGGAGAAGATATTTGCAACATGTACAATTGACAAAATATTAGTATCAATAATATATTTCTAAGAAAAACTCTTAGAAGTAGAAGAGAAACATGAATGGACAACCGGCATATGAAAAAGGCTCAAATTGAGGGAACTGTGATTTATTATCAGTAGACAAGGAAAACTAAGAAGTCTGACAAGAACAAGGTTTGGTGGGACTGTGGAGTAACAGGAAAGGGCTTACAGGTGCTGCTGGAAGCAAAGACTAGTACCACCACTTTGAAAACATTATAGCATTATCTTTTTTTTTTTCCCAAGGTTTTTAAAGATTTATTTATTTGAAAGAGAAAGAGCACCCGTTAGCAGGGCAGGGAGGGGCAAAGGGAGAGAGAGAGTGAGAGAGAATCTCAAGCAGACTCTGCACTGAGCACAGAGTCTGATGTGGGGCTTGATGCCATGATCCCCAGATCACAACTTGAGCCAAATCCAGACTGAGCCACCTTAACTGACTGAGCCACCCAGCTGGCCCCAGCATTATCTTTTTTTT